>PPHD01001980.1:0-13757 GCA_002909625.1 Bambusicola thoracicus
TGAATGGAGTTAAATCCAGCTGGAGACCGGTCACGAGTGGTGTTCCCCAGGGGTCGGTGCTGGGGCCTGTCCTCTTCAATATCTTTATTGATGACCTGGATGAGGGCATTGAGTGCAGCCTTAGTAAGTTTGCAGATGACACCAAGCTGGCTGGAAGTGTCGATCTCCCTGAGGGTAGCGAGGCCCTACAGAGGGATCTGGATAGGCTGGATAGCTGAGCTGAAGCCAATGGGATGGGATTCAACAAGACCAAATGCCGGGTCCTGCACTTCGGCCACAACAATCCCAGGCAACACTACAGGCTTGGGACAGAGTGGCTGGAAGACTGTGTAGAGGAAATGGACCTGGGGGTAAATGGACCTTTGTGGAAATGGGTAAAATGCTGGAGGTACAGTGAAGCGCAGGGTTGGCTCATTCTGTGTATGGTGAATATCCCTTTGATTTTACAGTTAAGTGTGTTAATTTGTTGTTTGAGGGTGAAAAATTTTAATTAGAAAATTTGATATATTTTTATAAAGCTCAATTTTATGTTGTTTGCTGTCCTTGATAACGTGTGCATGCATTTCCTAAAAGGTTTTCATCTCTGAAAGGAACATTTTGGTACTTTTTAGGATCTCTACTTTGCCTGCGTAATTTGTCCCATCTCCATAAATTGTATGAAAGATGTGGGAAGGACTGTAATAGCATTGAAGTCTGATTCTTCAATGTGTTGGTTTGAAGCTGCAAGGAAGGGGACACTGATATACCTTGTTGTTCTAACATGTGTAGATGATGCATCTCTTAATTGAGGTAAATACATTGAGCTCCGTTGATGTGCACTTCTTGATTTTAACAGTGTGAAGAGTGTCTGTGCTGGCAGCATGGAGTCTGTATGGGTTTACTGGAAGATAACGTACCTGAGAAATATACCTGCTATATTTGCCAAGATCCTCCAGGTACAGAAATTTTTAAGTTACACAACCTTCTTATGTATGTAGTAACTATCAGTTTATATACTTCTGCTGGAAAGATTAAACTTTTTTTGCTTCACTAGTTGTGTCTCTTCAGTAATGAAATTCAACTTTCTGAATCTGTAACGGCGCTCATGTGAATGCACAAGTCAAAGTTGTGGAATTACAGCTGGACAGGAATGGAAATCAGTGTTTAACTGTGGTCATCTGTGTCACAATTGTCAGTAATAAGAATTTAAGTTGATTCTACTGCCTGATTACAGAAAACAAATTAAAAAACACTCAGGAGAATTCAGTGAAGACCCCTTATGATTAAAATGTAGTCACATCTCAAGGGACATGACTGCAGCTTTCTTCCAGTGAGGCCAGGTTTATGTGCCGATTAAAACGAACCAGCAAGAGGTCTATGGTTCTCAACAGCTGTGATGTCCTTGAGTTGTTTGGAAGAGGCACATCTATAAATATAAACAGAAGTTATCATGAGTAGTACAGTCAGATTTGATTAAGCAGTGCATTTTCTACTCCTAAACATGAGGCTGAATAATTTAAAATGCCTTAGCTCATCTTATGCAGCAGATAGAAACTGCCCTTTTGACATGGCTTGTTTCTGGCTTCCTTCTGTGTGTTATAAAACCTTGCTGAGTGTGGAAATGGATGAGGTTTGGACTTGTGTCCATGCTCATATATGATGAGATGCCTGGGATGTCAGCTTGCCTCATCACAAGCCCTCTTGGCTTGCCTGGGCTGCATTGAGTGAAAAGGAATAGTCTTGGGCTGTATACAGTATATATACTATGGCAACAAACCATTAAACTAGTGGGTTGGACATGCAGAGTTTAGGTGCTTATTTGGATTGTGATTACTGCTTTTCTTGACAACTACATGCTCTTGGGGCACCTAAATTGTTTGCTTCTGGCTAAGCAGAGTTTGTGCACTAACATCGTTTGTACTCATAGCAAAGACACTATGCTTATGTACAGGTATCTTAGCCAAATAATTTATAATCTTTAAGGTTGCATTTATTATAATTATTAATGCAGTATTTTGCACTCAGGACTCTACTATTTACTTTCAAGATACTTTACTTTGGATTTAGCTTTGGACCCAGCTGAGGTGCATGTGCAAGCTGAAGTTGTGCCATCGCACTTGAACTTTATCAGAATGCTTTCCAATGTAAACCAATTACAACTAACATTTAATTTACTTAACTAGTTTAATCACTTTTTTTCTGCTTTGAAGATCCCGAAACTTTATTTTTTGTTTGGACTTGATTTCCAAAACAGGTAAAATTTTTGTCCAGCATTTTGACTGCAAGCTACAGTGTGGATTCTCAGTTTCAGTGAACCTTTCCTTGACTTGAAATGAGCTCAAATAGAATTTATGAATCTGGAAATGGCTACGCCCAATTTTAAAAGTATATTGTTGAGTAAATGCCTTATTTAGGAACTTACCCTGTTTAGTCCCATGTGTTATCAGAAGTAAAAGCTTAGTATGCCTAAAAACATAACTGTCATTTTAGACTCTTTGAGCCAGGTAGGATTTTTAAGTGATTTCTGTTCAGATAGCATTTACTCTTGCTTAAACATAATCAAAATATTGCTTGTTATATGACATTTGCTTTCTAGGATTTTTAGAAATCTCTCTCATGTAAGTGCATTTATACAAGAAGAGAGAGAACTTTATGTCCACAAGTACACCATCAAGTAAACGATGCCATGAACAGGCTTTGGTTGGGTAGAATCATAGAATTGCCTGGGTTGGAAGGGACCTTTAAGACCATTGAGCTTCAGCCCCTCTGCTGTGGGCTGGCTGCCCAGGGCTTCATCCAGCCTGGCCTTGAATACCCCCAGGGATGGGGATCCCACGCTGTTCTGGGCAGCAGTGCCAGAGCCTCACCACCCTCTAAGTAATGAATTTTCTCCTCACTTCTAACTTAAATCTCTCCTCTTTTAGTTTAAAGCCACTCCTCTTGTCCTGTCACTATCAGACCGCATAAACAGGAGGGAGTCTGACTTCTTATAAGCTCCCCTTGAGTACTAGAGGAGGCTGCGCTGAGGTCTCCCCAGAGCCCTCTCTTCTCTGGGCAGAACACCCCCAGCTCCCTCAGCCTGTCTCCATAGCAGAGGTGCTCCAGCCCCCTGAGCATCTTCATGGCCTTTTCTGGACCCACTCCAGCTGATCCACATCTTTCTTGTGCCGGTGGCCCCAGGGCTGGACACAGCACTGCAGGCAGGCTGTCAGAGGGGCAGAGCAGAGGGTACAGTTCCCTCCCTGCCTGCTGTCCCCCTCTGTTGCTGCAGCCCAGGCTGCAGTTGGCCTTCGGGCCTGTGAGCGTGCACTGCTGGCGCATGTCTGGCTTTTCATCCACAAAGACGGAGCAGATAGCCTCCGTGCTGTTCAGATAACCATGAATTTTAAAACTCAGGGGCTTATTATTGTTGATTGAAGTGCATTTGCAGCTGGGAGCCTTCCTGACACAAAAATAAATGTGGGATTTCTGGAAAATGAGGCCTTTTGGAGATGTTGCCTCAAAGCATCCGTTACTGCCCCATGCTCCTCAGTGGCTGTGTGCTCACAAGCATGCTCTTTGCATTTGTCTTTGAGGCAGAGATCTGGGAGTGAATGTAGGTTTCCTTTATGTCCATGGATCTATATATCAGACATGATATGGAAACGCTTTTGTTGCTATTTTTAATCACCTTCCAAAAGGTAAACAGCTGTGAGGAATTTCTCATTAGGGTGTCCAGAGAGTTTTGTTTCACTGTGCCCAAGGTAACAGCATGGCCAGTGATGCTGCTGGTGGGTAGGTAGCGCAGTCCCCTGTTTCATCCTGCTGCCTACTGACTCTATTTTTTCAACAAACCCTGACTGCTGCCATTTTCTAATGAATGCTAACCCAGTTGTACTGGAGACTTGTGTGCATATGGTTCTGACCTGTGCTCCTGTAGCATCTCTGGCTGTGTAGGTGCTGTGGCTGGGGCGGTGAATGGGGTGTTCTCAGGGCACTGAACTGTCATCTGAGAACATCTTCTGCAGCAGCACAGTGCAGAGGTGGGGGGAGGTTGGGCTCCTGTTGGTTTCATTTATTTTCATTTTTATTTACTTGTTTCTTGTAATTTCATAAGCTTATCAAGTTTTACTCTTTTGTTAATAACTTTTCTGCTCTCCTTCTTCCATCTCTTTTACTCGTGCACTTGCATTTAACAGTTTCATTTCAGCTGTTGTTGATGATCTGGCCTTTTAAGCTGGAATTAACATTATTAATAGTTTAATATTTGCAAATTCTTCACCAACGCATCAGTGATTCCTTTAAAATTTACATTTCAGTGACTGTATTAATACGTGCATAAAACCAGTAAAGAAAGACCAATTGTCTCTCGTGGCATTTCTGTCTGCAGAGCTTTATCCAGGCTGGCTTTAATTATAATCATGGGTACCCCGCTACAATCATACATTTCTCTGTACATCAGCTGCATGTGCTTGTTGTGGATGTCCTGTGGGAATCAGGGTCTGAATCCCCCTGGCTTTTATAGCTGGGCCAATACTTTCTTGACCAAGGTACCATTTCACTTTCCACTTACAAGTTCTTATGTCTCCAGAGTTTTGTCTGCTGTCATAAGATCATTATTAGTGCTACTCATAAGAGCTAGTAAGCTGCTGCAAGAAAGATAATCACAGTTACTGCCAGTAATGTTAACGTGCTGTAGTTAATGCTGTATTTTAACACACTCATTACTGTTGCTTTAGGTCAGAGGTCCAGCTTAAAGTACTGGTATGAGAAGGAGTGGTTGAGTAATGGCCACATGCATGGCTTAGCGTTCTTGGAAGAAAATTACTCCCACCAGAATGCCAAGAAGATAGTAGCCACTCACCAGCTTCTTGGCGATGTGCAGAGAGTGATAGAAGTACTGCATGGACTGCAGCTGAAGATGAGCATATTGAAGTAAGCAGTGTTTAAGTATCAGTTGACGTGTTCTCAATGTGAATTAGGTTTCAAGTAGTAGAAATTCAGACTGACCTTTGTGTTTCTCTGCAGATGCATGTCACTGTAGTTTGAATTACTAATGTTGCCTCGGATAAATGGTGGGGAGTGTAAACTGACTGTGTGAAGAAGAGTTGGGAAAATAAGAAGAAAAAACGAACAGCAGCTTTTCCTAAAGCACCGAAATAGAGCAGTAGCAATTAGGGCACGGTGTATAACCATGGCAGTGTTCTTATAACACCTTCTCTATCCAGTAATTCCAAATCTTAGCTGTTTGAGCAGAAATCATGTCTCTTCTTTCAGCATAGTTTGTTGCCGTGTAGAGGAAAAGCAGTTGGACCTTCAGCAACCTGTACTATCTCAGTTCTCTGCGAGGTATGCTAGGGACATGGTATGCCATGGTATGCTAGGAACAAAACAAAAACCAGCACCGACGTTGTTCACAATCCCTGTAGAAATCAGTAGTTTTCTGTGTGAGGTCACCCTTGGTTCTGATGACTGAGAGGCTTTTTTCTAATCCACATCTAGCAGTTTCAAATTGATCAAATAACGTTTATAATTAATTCATTGATAATTTGCTCAACAGCAGCTGTTTGGAAAACAAAGCTTGCAGTGCTTCCAGCTCTCTGTAGTGTGTTGGGTTTTTTTCCCTCAAGTTTAATCTGTGGTGTTGCAGTAATGCTGCTGGCAGTGTTTGGAATGCTTAAAGCAAGAAGGTGCCACTTGTAACGTCAGGTCTTCTTTTCTGCTGAGGTGTCCTTAAGTCAGATCTGGAAGTTTGTCCTTTATCCTGGGGTGACTGGAACGTAAATATGCTAAGACCAGTCCTTAAGCCTTTTCTTCTTAAATAGCAGTGCTTTAGACTGTGATTTTCAGTTGTCGCTTGAGATTTGCCTAATGTTGTGGTCCTCAGCACTGGACAGGTGTGGTCGTTACGGGCTTTGTTCACTTTTCCCCTCCCACCCTGAAGTTGTTGTATGGCGTGTTCCTTGTTGGACACTGCAGCCCCGGTTTTTTGATATCATATAAATCAAAGTGGATTTAAAGAAAAACTGAATTAGAAGAATGGTTATATCGCTGATGCAGATCTGCAGTCTGCAAGAGAGATGATCTCACAGTCATAAGGAGAGTGTTGCTCAGTATTTCAAGCAGGTTGCGTGGGATCAGAGGCACTGTGGCAGGTTTGGTGCCAGCCCTCAGAAGGGAGCTCAGGCATTCAGCATGGGAGCACCCACACTTGTGTAGCTGCCGTGTCATCTGCCAGTGTTCTGTCTTGTGCAAAGGATCCCTTGCTGCTTTGCTCCATGGAGAATGCCCTTAGGTGTAGAATGTCTGGAGCTGGAGCAGAAAGCTCTGGTGAGTGAGCGCTTGGCTTTGCCTTTTCTAGAAGTGCATTCATGATACCTCACCAAGGGTGTGACAACAAACAAACGTTGTTTGTTATACGTATATAATAACAGATAGTTGCAGTTGTCCCTGCTGCTGGAATAAATATCGCTCTAGAGATATTCCGTATTAGTCAACTTGAAAACAAGGAAGATGAGAATTTTTATAAAGGGCAACTGGAGGAACTGTGACATGTTGGCATATCAAGTGGTACTTCTCCTAGTAATCCCAAGGGGCTTTTAAGGGAAGTTAGATGTGAAGGAGCTAATGAAGTACTACTACACCCACCCCAAGTCTGCCACTGTTATTATTAAAGGGTTATACAAAAGCAGTGGATTGAATTCTGAAGCTTATCTGGGGGGAGCTGCAGGCAAAAATCTGAAAGTGAGTGATTGGAGGGGGGTCTTCTTGCTTCACTGGTATAGAAATACACTTTATATTAATGGATATATTTTAATTTGAGCGTACTTGACTTACCTGTTGAAAATGCTTGTAAAGCTGTCACCATGAAAATGGGTTAATGTTGTTATCAGATTACAAATAGGAAGCAAATCTCTGCCTTTGAGGGCAGCATTGGTGAAATTGTATATTCACATCTTTGAAGTTTAGTCTTTTCCTTAATGCCAGCACTTGGTTTGTGTGCCATGTCAGAGAAATGAAAATAATGAACCTAACAGAGCACTGTAGGATGAGGCACAGTGGAGGTCAGGGAAATTATCTTATTTCGATTTATTTGTGTGTTTTTGTTGATGCTGATGACCAAAGCGTGTAGTATTGCAAATGTTCTCGCTTGATTTCTTTACGTGGTAATACAGTCTCCTCGGTCATTTTAAGTTTAAATTTGGTGGATGTCTGACTTCTTTTATGTTTGAACAGAAATAAAGAACATCCTGACCTAAAGCTCTGGTGTCATCCATGGAAGCACATTACGGTGGATGAAAAAATCCATACGAAACACATCATTCACATTGAAGATAACTGTTGCAAAGAAGAGACGAGTTATAGAACTTGGAATGGAACAGCTGAGAAAGCCTCAGCCATTCCCTCTGTGGAAGAATCTTACATCACGAGTGAACACTGTTACCAGAAACCTCGGGCCTACTACCCTGCCATAGAGCAGAGGCTGGTGGTGGAAACGAGAAGCTCAGCCATGGATGAGGGTGTAAATAGAATAAGGGAAAATGGGGATGACGTCCTGTCAGAGAGGCTCGGGTGGAATCTGGACCGAGAAATATGTAAAATGGAAAATGAATCCAAACACAATTACTCCAAGGTATTTATATTAAAATAACCCTCTCTGCAGAGAGAATGTGTTTGTCTGGCAAAGTGCAGAACTCATTAGCCCTTTTAATGGGGTTTAATTTATGTGTTTACTTTTTTTCCCATCATGATGCTAAATTTAGGTTGCTGGTGCACATTTAAATAATAGATGTGACCATCTCCACCATTCCATCCCAAAAGTTGACTTCTGGGTTTTAAATCATCTGTACAGTCTGTGGAATGTGCACTGTGGTCTACCAGCGCTTTGTTGCTCCTTACTTGTCTGCGTTAGACAGTACAGATAAACACTAGGGAGAGAGCAGGGCAAGCACGTATGGTACTCTCAAACACACTGCTATTGCAGCTTTTGGTTATTACCAGCTTGTTCTTGCATTTATTTAATAATTACATTAATTAAATTGATTCCACATTCTGGAGGCAACATGTAAATAAGTAACCTGAAGTGACGGTTAGGAATGATTATCACTGAATAGTTGAATGAAGCATTCTAGTTTTCTGCTTTTAACAGTCAGTTCTCAATTTCAGCTCTATCAGGTCTAGCAAACTTGTAGCAGAGGCCTCTTTACATTGCAGTGTGCAGATTGGCTTCTCTTAGATGCTGTCAGGTCATGACGTATGGTCTGACAAATGTTGGAAGGCCTCAGGGGAGGTACTGACCTCCACGTTTTTTGGATGAGAATGCTGTTCAGCTTTTATTTTATTTCAAAAGGACACGTAAATTGTGTTCTGATTTCTCTGTCAAATTCATTGGGATGGCTTTTAGTTTCCCAGAAAGACGTGTTTCAGTGTTTTGATCTCTTGACAGTCTTTCTCTAAATCCTGTCACATTTCAGAAAAATGATGGAAGAAAGCATGGGAAGAATGATCTGCTGACACAGTGCAGTCAGGTTTTGTAAGTTGTCTAGGTGCTGTGATGGAAGTTACAGAAGAATTGAGATTAGGTTCCTTAAGGAAGAGCCCCTCGCTGTAGCACAGCCTGCTTTTGGCTTGGTTGCTGTTGTCTTTAAAGGAAAATCTGTGATGTTCTCCTGGACACACAGATTTAGTGCAGTGTCTTCCTGTTTGCGGGGTGTCATTTACAGCTCAGTGTTACCTATCAGAATAAGGTGCTGCAGAGACGAGGTCTTAGCAAAACAACTATGAGGATCTGTTGTTGATCTGCTTTTGCCCAAACTGCCTTCAGATTTCTGTATTCTTTTTTGTGTCTCGGTCGCCTGCTAGCCTAAAATTTGTGAAGCCATTAGCTTAGGTCACTGGGGGGGCTCAGCCTGCCTCACCAGTTCTACATCACTGTTACAAATACTGACGTTTGTATTTCTGCTAGGTAAGAGAGCCTGCGTCTAAGAAAGCCTCTCAGGAGGAAGCTATTGAAATGAAACTGCTGGAAAAGGACAAAGAAGGAGTTGTGAACTCGCAGCTGCAGTGGCAGCTTAATCTTTTAGCTCATGTGGAATCTCTGCAAGATGAAGTCATACACAGGATGGATTTCATTGAGAAGGAGCTAGATGGTAGGTAGCATTTTTCTGTTTAAAAAAATAACTGCATTTTGTCCCACTCAAATAATACTGCTGTTCAGAACACACTGGCTGTAGATTTACTTCTGCAGACCTTCAGAGTGATGAGCATTAAGCTGTGAGATGTACGGTATTTAGTAATAGAAAGCAGACACTTGTGGTACCTGGAAGGTTTAAAAACAAAATTGAAGAACAAATTAATACCATGAAGAACTTAATTCAAACTAAAAAATCCTGCTTACATCATCTCTGAATGCTTGCATCAGATGATGTCATGGAACATCTTTCATATCTTGGTTTTGTTGTTGTTTTCCATAGTGCTTCTTTGTCTCTGAGCTTTGCTGTTCTTTGGGGCTTTGTGGATCTCATCCAATAATTCTTTGAACATCTTGAAGCTGGATCTTCTGAAGTTCAGGGCCCTGTCTTTACTTCTTGCCATGCCCATATTCCTTGAGATCTTGAACTTCACCATGCCATGGTCTCTGCAGTCCAGACAAACTCTAATCTGAACCTCCTTAATGATTTATTTTACATTGGTGAGCCCCGGATCTAGTAGTGCTTCGGTGCTGGTTGGTCTGTCCAATACCCGGACCAGGAGGTTATCCTCAACACACCCCAGGAGTCTCCTGGATTGCTTGCAGTCCAGTGTGCTGCTTTCCCAGTAGAGGCACCAGGTGGTTGAAATCTCTCACTGAGATGAGAGACGGCAAAAGTGTGATGCCTATTTTAGCTGGAGCAAGAAGGCTTCATCCACAGGCTCTTTCTGATCAGTTGCCCGTAGTAGACTCGACTGCCAGATGTCCCTTCTTTGAGGTCCTGGTTCTTAACCCACAAACTCTTGACCTGAGCATGGCTGTTGCTCAGAGGCAGCGCTTTGCAGTCTTTCCACCTCTTAGCATGGAGGACAGCTCCCTCGCCCCTCTTGCCCTGCCTTTCTCTTCTGTAAAGCTTGTTGCCCTCCATCTTGGTGACCCAGCTGTGCAATTTGTCCCACCATGTTTCTGTGATAGCAGTTGTGTCATCGCTTCCTAATTGTGCCGTGGCTTCCAACCCCTCCTGCCCTGGGTGCTCCTTGCTTTCAGGACCTGCCTTGCACTCCACGTCCCCTGCTTCCCTGCAGAAGGTGACTGCACTGGAGCTGATTGCCTGAGATTGCACTTATTTATTTTACCAGTCGGTTCTTTTAAGATCCCATCTTAAGGCATTCCGACAGTCTGACCATCCTAGCACCGTGTGGTGTTGTCTCTCACTACTTTCTCCTGAGAGCATCTGGGTTTTGTCCCTTAAAACTTCCCCTAAATGTTGATTTGGTTGTTCGGTGTCAAAAGCTCTCCCTAATGATGGATAGCAGTCACTTCCCGGTATCTCACAGCGTTGTTAAATCTTTGCCTGCGTTTCTCAAGATTGGCGATGGATGTAAAGAGCTCGTTCTGTGGCTCACAGAGGTCTGTCTGAGAACTGAAGGAGTGCCCGTTCTGTTTCCCTTGGCAGTTTTGGAGAGCTGGCTGGATTACACGGGGGAGTTGGAGCCGCCTGAGCCGCTCGCCCGCCTCCCGCAGCTCAAGCACTGCATAAAGCAGCTGATCACGGACCTCAGCAAGGTGCAGCAGATCGCGCTGTGCTGCTCCACGTGAGGCCGGAGGGCGCTGGGACTGTTACAAAGCGCGGCGTTGGAGCGTCTGACGTGGAGAGCTCTGCGTGTTTAAAGGAAAGTAGCATGCTGGCTGCATGTGATGCTGATTGACTTCAGGGATTTGTGAAGAGGCGCCGTTCAAAGAACGGCCTAAAGGTTATTTTATCTCCTAATTCCAGGGTTATTGGGCAATTGTAACGATATGGAAGAGGTTAATACGGTTGTCTCCAGAGGTTGGGTGTCGGTGGATTAAATTATACTCCAATTTTCACTCCGTTCAAGTTGCTCGTGGAAGCAGCAGACTTCTCGTAATTAAATTGACTTAAGTTGTGCCACTGAAGAACAGAGTTCTAAGAGCCAAAAATGTGCAGTCGACAGAGCTTGTAGATAACTTCACATAGTTTCAGTGACTTGTGTCATGTTTTATTCCTTCCGGTTTATGCGTCATGCACACGGTATTAATCATTAGGAAATGTAATAACGTTTTTCAGGCCTAGTGAGTGTGAGTGCCCGGCTCCCAGCGACGGGCTGCCACGTGGAGGGCTGCAAGGAGCCCAGCCCGCGTCCGTCACAGCGAGCGGTGCAGCGGAAGGCCGCAGTGCACTGCACTCACATTCAGGATTAGTGATTGTTTCACACACTGACCGCGTCGCTCTCCCAGTGCTGGGGCTGACCCTCCTGAGCTCCACGCCGCGGGGCTCTGCTGCTCTGCAGTGGGTGAGGGCTGCAGTGGGCGCCGTGGGGCCTTCTCCCATTTGTTAATAGCTGCCATTCCGGTTCTGGTTTTGAAATGTAGACTTTTTTCCGACACTCGGGACGTGTTCATTGTAAAGACTTAATATGAATGTGTGGTTTTGGGAATCAGTTTGTTTTATATTTGTGTAAATAAAGCCTCAAGATCTATGCATGAGGTACTGTCCTGAGAGGCAGTGAGTGGGTTGTTATCTTAACGGTGTGTGTTCACGAGTTCCCTTTTCTATCTTACGTTTTAATGTCCTGGTTTGTACTGCTCTGTGAAGCAAGGCGAAGGTGCTGCGTGGATTCAGGCGCGTTATGCAGTCCTCGGAGCAGCGCTGTGCCGTGTCAGAGGCATCCAGAGCCTTTCTGCTGTGGATCAGTGCTCCGTCAGCAGCACTGCAGCTCCTCTTTCCTTCCCTAACACGACGGGGGTCACCGTACGGAACGGTGAAGGTCTTTTTCCATGGAGAGGGCGTCCTGAAAGAGCCGCGTTGTGTGATGGCACCGCTGAGGGTGGGATTGAAGCTGCGCTGAGCCCTTCGTGCTCATTTACTGCAAACGGTAATGATTTACTATAGCAACTCCTACAGTAATAATTTTAACTTAACATTATTACACAGGGAATATATATATTATTATAATCGGTCCCTGCAGAGGATGAAGTAATAGGGCTCCTCTAAGGTAGTCACTGCGGCTTTGTGCAAAGAGTCGTTTCAGGGAATAATTAGTCTCTGTTTCACAGTCCGAGTTGGTACATAATGAGCACAGCGTACGCACAGCGTAAGAATGAACTGCTCTGTAACGCAGTTGGAATAAAGCTTACGTGGCACTGAAGTCCCACTTCACCCTCTGAAGATGAGCGCGGTGCTGGGCTGTCTCACTGCTGTCACCCCTGGCTCACAGCAGCCATAGGGCAGGGCAGCCCAGCAGCACGGTGTGGGCAGGAGGGCTGCGGGCAGCTGTGAGGGTGTGGGGCTGCGGGGTGAAGGGCCGGGAGGGGGAACTCTATCTGAGACCTGCAGCGGGTGCTCCCACAGGGTCTGGTGGGATGAGCATCACTGCAGCCCCACGGCTGTGCCTGGGGGCTGACCGTTCTCCTGGGAGCCGAACTTCTTTCCCAGCAGCGCTTTCTGTGCGTCCATTGCGAGTGTTGGCTGTGCCGTTGGTTTTTGCTCAGGGCAGTACTGAGATGGGGGAGGAGAGGGCTGTTGTGATGGGTGCGTGAGGTGGCAGATCCTGGGCTGGTTCTCCTGTAGCGCAGCGGGGGAAGAAGCCTGAAAGTATTTATTTAAACTAGACTAGCATTTCTCATGTTCAGGAAAGGTTCTTTATTGTGCTTTGGATTCATTTTGTCCCTGTTTCCGTAAGTTTCCACATTGTTATTTCGTAGCCTGGGCCAACCGTCGGGTCTGGGAGGTCCCTTTTGTGTTCTTTAAATCACTGGTAAGTGGATGCAACATGGAGCCTTGATGAAATGAGCAAACATTGCACTCTGGATACGTATTTGTCTTTGTTTATGCACTATTAGAACTGAGGGCGCTGTAAATAGGATTTTGCTTTGGAGCAATATTTGCAAGACTTGAAAACTTCTGTATCGGTGTTTGGAACAAATAAATAGGCTTTTGTTGGTTAAGTCCTAGCCATGTCTTTGTTTCAATTAATGATTCGATAAAATAACGTTGGGTTTGTGTCTGTGGTCAGAACTGCTCCAATCAGTCTGGAAGGCCTGCTGCTGGTGTGTGAATGATGAGCGGTGCGCAGCGACGCCTCCTCTGCCTCCAGCGTTTCGTTTGGGTATCTAAAACCGGGGGGAGAAGGGGAGTGTTGGGATCTCTCACCCCATCGGCAGCAGATAGGGGGCAAAGGGGGGTGGGGCTGAGCGGGGCCTCTGGGCAGCCCCGGGCTGTGGCTGCACCTGGGGAACAGAGAGAGCGCTGGGGCTGCCCGAGCCCAGCAGTGAGACATGAAAATGGAGAGAGCCGAGCGTGTCGGGGGCAGGAAATGGGTCGGGTGCTGCCACAGCAGCCTCTGTGAGCTCGGGAAGGGATGAGCAGAGGTTTCCAGGCTCTGTGCCACCGCTGTGTGCAGTGAGGAGCTGCGGTCTGATGTGTCCACACTGCTGCTGGGGGGTTTGGCATGGCGCTGCTGAGCTGTCCCTTCTCCTGCATGGTCCTCAAATTGGCTCAGTCCTCTCACTGAACTTTGGTTATAGCAAAGGCTGCCTGAGCTGCAGGGCTGTTCCATGTGCCTCAGCGTGGCTGTGCTGAAGTTAT
>PPHD01001980.1:17888-38661 GCA_002909625.1 Bambusicola thoracicus
GGAAGGGGGGGGAAGAAGGTGCCGCGGTCACTCCAACTTCCTCCTTGAAGCCATCGCCAGAGTCGCCGCTGTGCCTTGAAAGCCCCCGGGGACGGACGTCCTTCCCCACCTCCTGCCCCGCGACTGCGGCGCTCTCACGGCTCACCCAGAAGGAAAGCGCCCGCCGCGCAGACGGAGCGCGCCCAGCCGTCATCCGCCCCGCGGGCGGCTCAGCCGCAGCGCCTCCCGGCTGCCCCCGGCACGGAGCGCTGCCCGGCAGCGCAGGGGCCCGGGACGCGCCGCACAGCCCTGCGGTAGAGCTGCGCCCCGCAGCAGCCACGGCAACAAAGCTCCCTTCTTCCTCATCTCCCTTTCAAAATGCCCAAATCTCACCTACTGCTCTCCCGGGCTCCATCCCACCACGCGCAGCCGCGCGGTGCGGTTGTTTCCTCTAACTCATTTCGTTGCCGCTTTAATGCCGTGTTTGTGTTCCCTTCGCTCTGTATTTTCACAAGGGAACTCGGGGAGGAATCGCTCCTACGTGCAGCTGCCCGGCAGCGCAGCTCCTCCAGCACGCTCAACACTCGCAATTAGCAGCGATTAATTAATTTCACCTGGCACCCGAGGGCTCGGCCTGCCGTTCGCTCCTGCCTCCCCCGCCCAGACCTCACGCTCACCCTGCCGGGCAGCTCTTCCTGTCCCTCACCTTTCAGACAGTTTGTGCTTCTGGAAAACACTGCATCTCAGTGGGAGTTCCCCAGGTGCGAACCGGAGCCCATCCCGGGCAGAGCTGCAGCAGCAGCACTAACGTGAGACCGACAGCTTCACCGCTTCTCAGCCCCACATACTCCCCCTGAGCACAAACCGACCGTCATCTTGAGAGCAGAAACTGGATCTGAGAAGCAGAAGATGAGCGGCTGTTCTCAGCGCTGCTCTGCGCACACCTGGCTGGACGCACACCGAGCCGGCAGGGCTTACAACCGCTTTCTGCAGCACCCTCTGCTTTGTCCAGGCAGCACGAGGGCTGAGCAGGGCCGACAGCCCGTGGCATCTGCTGCCTTTGGAGGCAACTCCGGGTGGCAAACCGCCAGGAAGATCAGAGCCAGAGCTGGACGCTCCTCTCTGCACTCAGGCACAAACCCGCAGCGCTGCCCGCAGTCGCCCCTGCCCCGGGACAGCCCCAGAAGGGCGGCGCTGCGCTGCCAGGAGGGCTGCGCCCCTCGCAGGGAATGCCACGGTAACGGAGCCGGCCGCAGCACGGGCCCTGCCAAGAGAAACAAGGTGAGCGGGCAGGGTAACAATGAAACTCAGTTATAGCTTTATTTAATAACTGGTACAAAGTCCCTCAGGCAGAGCCTCCCGGTCCCATTCCCTACCTGAAATGGAGCAGAACACGAGCGTGACCCTCAGGGGAGCCGCCTCCCACCGAGTCAGGGCCGCTCACCTGGTAAGTGCAGATGTTTTGCTCTTCTCTCGAGACCTGCAGCATCCTGACCGCTCATCCCTTTTCTCCCATTAACAGCCAGACCCTGGCACGCAGCAGGCATTTCCTTCCTGCTCTCTGTGACCCAGACAGACGCAAAAAGGCAGCAGAACTGTGAATTCCACGAAGACAATAAACTGTACCTGCACAAAGGCATTCACCGCTCACTGCCGGCCTGAGTCACACAGACAGCCCACGGCAGTCACTGACGTTCACTGGCATCGCCTGAGCCTCAGCGAAGTCCCCGTGCAGACACCCTGCCTGGGGAGGGCAGCAGCGAGAGGCAGAACTGGCAGTGCAGATTTGGGCATCTCTGGCTGGCGAGGGGCACCGCTGCCCGTTTCCCAACCCACTTGATGCTAACATTCCCCCGTGCCAGGGCAGAACAGCGGCTACGCCTGAACTGCACTCGGCTCCCTGCAGGAGGGGCAGCCTGGAGGCCAGAGCTGCTGCACTTTAATCCCTTGTTTTCTGATGAATAGTGCACCTCGGTTAGCATACGTTCACTTGTTAATTGCTTTGCCCTTTCAGGAGGCTCAGGTAAGAAATCACTTTGCTCTTTCTTAACACGCATACAGAGATGAGACCACGACAGCATTTCTGACTGTTGGTTTTCCCACAGCTGCTTGGCATGCCACGAGTCCTGGGAACACAAAGACCTCCCCGTGGGCTCTGCCTCCAGTGGCACGAGCATCACATCATCATGGTCTCGCCTTCCCGTGTCCCACAGATGCCATTCCAACTGCACCACAAGGGTCCTTTAGCAGAAGCACAACTAGAAAGCAATTCTAAAACCTCACAAAGCCACAGAAATTATATATAAATGAACAGGGGAGACAACGGCTGTCATCTGGATTGATATACAGCACAGACAGGAGATGGTATCAGCATGTACAGTAACGTGACTTACTAAGACTGCAGAATGTTAAACGGGTTGTAAAGAGGCTCTGATACCAAGGGCATACAGAAAGGACCAAAGTAATGCCAAGTACAGACTACTAAGGAGGTGGCAGCTCAGATGGGCATGCACGAGTTAGAACAGTTAATGCCACGTTGTATGAAATGCAGGATTCTGAGTGGGTTCAGTGGGGCGAGTGGAATTGTCTGAATCCAGAAGAGGGATTCCTGCTTAACAGGATACTTCCATGGTTTGAGGTGCATCCTGGAGGTCAATTCCATCTGGGGTTCCAGCACTGCCTTCACCGTGGTTGCTGGCGTGAGACCGGCTGCGGATGCTCTCCCCAGAGCCCACGCTGGATGAGGAGTGGGTACGTGAGCGCATCAGCCTGGTCATACTAGCTGCTGGCACTGCAAGAGAGAACATGAGTGGGACTTACAAAAGGAGGAAACTCACAGGCTCAGAGCAAGTACCACGGTCACCCAAGTATGTGTTGCTGGGTAAGCACAGAAAGAGCTATACCCTCAGGAAGAAAACTCAACTCTTCACTGCCAAAATTAAGTCTTTGCACGTCTAAAGCAAGATGTTCAAGGCCCAGTTTCAAAAGGTCCAAGGTGAGCAAATGCCGGAAGTGTAACTGACCACTTGCAGGTGCAGCCATGGTGAGTGTGTGCAAACCAAGGCAGCTGTTGCACAAATGACCTTTTGAAAGTCAGTCTCAGCACTCTAGAAAACCACAGAACTGAAATCATGCAACAATCAACAAAATACAAATGAAAGGTGAAAAACCATAGCAAACACATTGTACGATGGATCAGCCTAGCCCAGAGCAGGCCAGCAGGACATGCTGAGACGGAGCAGTGCACCCGGAGAATCATTCAACTCAGTACACAGACTTGGGCCAATGCAGATGCACAGTTGAAGGTACCTGACTCAGTGCTTAGGTGGCTGAGCTGCACATAAGGGACTGGAAACAACACGAGACAAGGAAAGGGATGAATACAGGAGAGAGCCAATTAGTTGCAGAGAGTGACTACCAGCTGCGCTGCTCCTGGGATCCCCGGCTGCTTTCTCTTCCACTCCCAGCTCACACACTACACTGCAGCTCCCGCTATTTGAGACAACAGCTGCTAATGAGCATCTCATCAAAAATCTACCTGGCCCAAAGCTCTCCAGTTATGTTAGCTGGAAGCTGCAGTGCACTTGGTGACCTCACCTCCCCACCACTGAACACACAACTGCACAGTAGAGACAAAATTTTCCTGAGGTGGAGAAACTGCAGTATTATTCCACAGTTCTGAATACTGAACAGAAATTCCTGCCTTTCCTAGGGTTGATATCATCAGATTCCAGCTACACGCAAGGCTTTACTTTCCACCTGCAGTGTCAGCAGGGGTAGGTCCAACCACTTCAGCCAATGTGCAGAAGGAACAAGAAAAGCTGTTGGAGAGCTGGTCTGCGCAGTTGCAGAGGTGATAAGCAGCTGAGCAGCTGAGGGGAGGACCTGCTGGCCCACGCTCAGCACTCCTGCACAGTCTTGCCAACCAAAGCTGGTAAAACAGCTCTAGGACTAGCTACAAATTCCAGAAGTAGAAAATTACCACTCATCCTTCCCCTGTGCTACACATCCTGTTGGCATGAGATCTGGCTCCCAAGGTCCTGCTGACGCCCTCGCTCTGATGACAGCACTTACTGACTCTACTAGCACTAGGAGCACAAGAGTCTTGAAGATAGAAATGTTCTCAAGCTTGTCAGACTAATGGGCCCTTCTCACACTGCATCTTCCTCTAAAGGGTCAGGCTCTTCTGGACAGGCTCGGAGAACAAGACTGTCCCAGTATGCTCATGCCAGCTCCACACAGCATTAGGGAAAAGGACAGCTCTCTTTGAGCTCTGATATTCATGAGCTGGCAAAAAATCTCTGGCCACATAGAGGCCAACAGGAGCATCACGGTGCCATGTTCAGCCATGGGAACCAACCCTCCTGTAACTCCAGCTTTTGAAAGTCTACCATCAACAGAAGGGACCTTCTAGCCTCTGCCCCTGGCAGGCAAGGTAGAACTGTGCCAAGGAGAACTGTGGAATGGAAGCAGAGTTGATTGAGTGCACCAAGAAGCTCTTCTCCTGAAGTCCTCAGTCTCTGGAATACCAAGGGCAAGTGAGATCTCAGCCTGACACGCTCAGGGCACGATGTCTTCTGTCTCTATGCACAGGGAGCAGCCACAGGGCAGAACTCTCACATACCCATCACCAGCATGAGGCTGTGCTAACTCCTTCCCCTTTGGAGAAGGCGGCACAGAAGATTTCTGAAGATTTGCTGTCCTTGCAAAGCACGCTTCTCTTAACTACGACAAACATGGATTTACAACATTTCAACACCAGCAACCAACCAAAAAGGGCGGTGCGAATTAAACACACATCGGAGAACAATACTGGTTTAACTAACTCGTTAGCAGTAGTTGATTTTCCGGCATGGATGGATGTCCTGGCAACACTAACTTATGAGTGGGGACACAGATGCCAATGGGCTCAGATGGACCAGAAAGGCTGAGTTCTCCTCAGAATAAACCCACTCCAAAGCAGAAAACTGTGTTTGCCACTTACTGTAGCCCATTCCCTGCACAAAGTACTTGAAGGCTTCAGTCAGCTTGCCAGGCTGTGGAAACAGAAAGCGAAGCATTAGTGTGAGCAAAGCAAAGGGCTTTGTACACATCGAATCCCATGGAGAAGCTGGGAGGTGTTTCTCACCTGAACCACTTGGGGCAGTCCCCCGCAGTCAGCCATCTGCAGGGGAAACAAAAGGACGCTGAGTCTTCCGTCCCACCCCAGGTCAACTGCAGGACTGGGCCAGCACTGCCCACCCCACTGGGCTGCACTGCCACACTAGGCACTTTTTTAACATTTCACCACTAAAGCCAAAGCAAGACCTGGTGGTATGTTTTCTGGGGGCTTGCTGCTGAAGAAACTCAGCATCCTGGATGCTGCACTACCATCCAACTTCAGCCCAGGAGTAACCCAGCATTTGCCCAGCTCCTGCCACTCTTCCCACACCTGGCGTCTTACAATTCTACACACGCTGCACACTCATCCTTCTACACACTGTAGAAGGACTACAGATGAAGATGGGGTGGACTGGTAGAAAGCTATAGAAAGGGGTGATGTTGCTGGCAGCGAGCAGGGTCGAGGTGGGGCACCTCTGCTAATTCTCATTAAATCTCATTAGGTCACTTCTTAGGTGAAGAGAATGGAGACCTGGCCATAGAGCAGGCAACCAGGGATCAAACTTCTCTCCTGAGTCTGTCTCCACCCAGCAGAAAAACACAGCTCTAAGTGATTGTCCAGAAACCTCCTGAAGCTGAACACATGGAAGGCAAATGCATAAAGGGTGCTGGCTCAGCACAAAAAACATGTCTTTGTGCAGGCTGGGATGATTCTGGAATAGCACTCACCTTCAGAAGGGTAGTTTTGGTTGGGTCAAGACGTGAATTGCATTCAACCTAAAATAAAAGGAGGAAATGGGTATGTATATAACATAGAAAATATAACAGAAAACTCGAAGAGTCAGATGAAAAATGCGGGGCAGCTGTACCACCAGAGGGAATGAATTTCTTCAGCAATGGGAGCTTCTCCAGGGCCAGAAAGGACTGACCAAGGAAGCAGGTAGCAGGCAGAAAAGAAACATTGAATGAAGATGCAGGGACAAAAGGCAGGTCTTCTAATCCAAGTGGACCTTGTGGCAATAGAACATTACGGTTCTGAGAGACGAGGATGTGAATTAATGGGAAAACGTCCCCAAAATCTGACTCCCCTGGGTTCTAACAGCAAGACTGGGAGAGAAACAGAGTTCTGAACCATGCACAGAGGGAGATCACAATTCCCCAGCCAGGCAAGGAGGCCACAGTCACCTCTTCTGTGTAGTCCCACTGTCAACAGCGAATAGGTGGGAACCTATAGGAACAGTAGCTCTAGAGTAGGAGATCCAGAAGACCCTATCCCCTCTGTCAGCTGTAGCAGGGAGGCAATGAGAATCCTCAGGGATATCATCCCAGTGAAGTCGAAACTTTGAGAAAGTCTCTGATTTCTGTACACTGCAGAGTGGTGAAAAGGCAGGAGGCCATGACCAGAGAAGGCCCTGAAGCAGTTCTCCATGCACAGCTCTCAGGTCCGAGCTACTGCTTTAGAAAATTCCTACATTCTTCCAAGTTCCTTAAGGAAACTTCTCTTGTTCACAAGCCCCTGGCCTCCCCACGATCTCCTGCTAAAGGGCACCACAACCCCTCTGCCCTGGGCCATGCCACATCTGTAATTGTGCTGGGAGGGAAGTGGTTATTGGTGTCTGCAGAGATAACAACAGGAAGGAGAAGCTACTGGCTGCCAGTTTCCCTGTGACACGGTGTTCTTGCAGAACTATGTTACTCTCCACAACAGAGTCACAACAGCCTCTCTTTAAACCTCAAGTAGCCTCAGTGCAACAGCATGAGAGCAGCAACTCATGAATTGAAAAGTGAACTGCAGGCAGCACTCTGGAAGATCTCAGGGAAACATACAGGTTCCTGAAAGGGGTCTGCAATGCTTGCTAAGCGAGACACATGGGGCATAAGGACACTTATTCCTCAGATCCTCAAATCAGAACTGCCCTGCAGGGCTGTCAGATCTCCCCAGCCTCAGCTCTCCCATCAACAGCTGACAGTTTTCAATAGCTGAGGGGGGGGAGGGGGGGGCAAAAGAAGAGCTTTGGACAAAGAGGGACTTTTTGTGGCTGGTTCTGGGCAAGGTGAAAGCACTGCTGGGTAAGACTGCTTTGCTAAATGTCCTCTGGGTGTAATGTTATGTGAGGAAAGTGTTTGTGTATACGTACCACTGCTTCCACGGCAGGCGAGTTGTCACCAACCACTAGCAAGGCAGGGCACCTGATAAAACCCCAAACAGAAACATGTTACCTGCATTGCTTCCAAGGGACTTCTGAGAAGGCTGAGGTCTGCGTACCAACAGCCTTATGCAGTGTTAACAGTGCTAAGCAAAATCCCTGCATGTCAACACATCGCGGCTTTTTGTTTTCACTAAACCTCCTCCATGACTTGCACATCCACTCCATGCACACCAACTATCACTGCTGCTGCACATGTGTTAAAATAGGGACCTGGGGTTGGTAGAAGCACCCTCCCAGACAGCAGAGGGAGTGTGCTCTCCGGAATGAACGCCTGATAGTTAGCAAGTTAAGAATAACCTCATCCAACAGAGTGTAATGCCTCTGAGGGTAACTACTGGTCAGCACCGTATTTGGTTCACATTTATGAAAGAAACACAAAAGATGCTGAGAACTTATATTGAAAAATATGATACTAAAGCCTCTGTTAGCAAATCTGCAATTTCATGTTGATTTCTGGTACGTGCTGTAAGTCAAGAACAAGAGTTACCATTGAATGTCTAAAACATATGCAGGAGGCCACTGATCAAGTTGCTGCAAGTTTACACATGTATTATTCATTTACAGATGAGAAAGGATTGGGTTAGAGACCCCGATGGACCAGATGGCAAAACTTATATGAAAAGTATCAGAACTCAGATCTAGTGGAGTACCTCCAAAGGCTGGGAGCCTGGGGGCCTAAAAGCCGGTCTGTAAGCAAGGAGACCACAACGTTCACAGGAAATGAGTCTGCAGATCCCTGTGAGTCACTTCAGTGGGCAGCACTCTGTGGTGAACAGCTGCCTGCACTGCAGAGCAGGGACCAAGCAGGGAAATCCAACTCTTTCAGGTTGACCAAGATCTAGAGGGTTTGGCTGCGGATGCCTAAAACATCTGCTGGCACTGACAGGAGCAGAAGTCCACATGACAGAGCCTGTGCAGCAGTCTCTAGCCCAGCCCAGGCATCCTGCCTCAGCACCGCAATTTGCAGCCTTCATGTGCTCTACACACCGGAGGTGGTTTCCCCCTTTTGCTTTCTTGCTTGGAACTTGAAAGTTTATTTAGTTCTGAAAGTGTATCCCCTGCACTGGTAACCACTAATTCTCCAGTGTCTGTCCCTTCTCAGCTGGACACTGCACAGACTATCTGCTCTGTGACTGATGAGTCACTGCCAACGTGGGAACTGTCACACCCTCCCCATGCCTGCAGTGCCACCTCTACAAACATTGTGCAGGTAACTTTTCTGGACAGAGCAGGGCAGGGGAAGACAGGCAGCAGCAGCAGCAGCAAACGAAAACCTGCCTAATTTTTCATTCAAAATAATCAAATTAATGGTTCAGCAAATACAGTGACTGCTGCGTAGATATGTGACTCCCCTGACCCCACATTCTGGGGAATCTCATCCTGTTTTACTGAAAGGGCTCCCAGACACCTCTCTGTCTCTCTGTCTGACAGCACCGCACCAAAGCTTGCAACTGTCTTCCCAGCACTTGGGCTAGAGGGGCTCTTGCTAAGAAACAGCAACACCTTCTCTGTTGAAGGGACTACATGGTAACTAAGCAGGCTGATTAACAGTAGCTTACTTGAGTGTTTTTGCTGTATTTTCATTGACACCAATCACTGGTCTCTCAATTTCCAGGTCTCTGCGACTGGAAGACAAAGCAGAACAATGCATCACAGAGGCTTAAGCAGAGGCTTACAGTCGGGACGTTCAAAAAACAATCATGTGTGCCGCCTCCAGCACCCGGCAACAGAAAACCACTCCCTGTGTCATGCCATGAGCTTGAGCCCCAGTAGCCACTGCCAGAAAATGGCATCCGTGGCAAATTTGCTGTATGCCTTGAGAGAAGATCCAAAGAGGTCTGAAAGGATCATCCAGGTACAAGACTGAGCTCGGCTCCAGATAACAGCTGAAGGGCTACGCTTAGGACATAGCCTCCCACAGAAAAATATCCAGTAGAATAATACATATGGTAACAAATCTACCAAGCAGGATGGGTACAGGAACAATTCTGAATCTAGAAGGCAAATAAATATCCCATACCTGTTGTATGAGGTGAGGAACAGCTGAAGGTTATCTTGGTTAATGTCCTGTGCTATATGAAGCCTGTACGTTTGGATCAAATCTAGATTTGCCTGCAGCTCCTCCTGTATAAAAACAAAAGAACTGAAAGATAAGGAACACATCTTTTTTCACACATAAAAATAATTCATAAGAAATTATATTCATAAAAATACTGCAGCACTGAACTGTCTCCACACACACTGCTCAGTGATGGTCAACAGCCCACAGGGAAGTGACTCCAGGCTGCACTGTATCTTGGCTACACTGAGTGTTTTGGTAATGTGATGGCACTTTTACAAATGGCAGAACACATGCTGCTGCAGGTGTATAAAGGTATCTTCAGATGGTATAAGCCAGCTCCTAAGCCTCAGCAATGCTCATAAAGGTACAAATCATTCTGCTTTAGGAAGGTTTTCTGCTTGTGTTTAATGTTAAAGAAGCAAAGCTTTAGAGGTAAGTGTCAAGATTAGGACCGAAGGAAAATCTCATCCAAACACCCAGCTCAGTGAACAAATTGCATTCCAATGTGAGGGGAAGGGTGTGGGATGCAGGGAAGCACTATACATAATGAAGGGATGAGAAAAGCATATGCTCAAAGCAGGAGGAAGCCAAGTGCCTCCTTTCACTGCTGATGTGCAATATCACAGGGGCCTTCAGGTTAAGGATTGACTTGCTGCAGGTCATATGCTGTGTGCATGAGGCACGGACCCCTTCCATTCCCCTGCAAGCTTGCTGACTAGGAGCCAGCAAACCCCAAATGGAAGGCATCATTGTAGCCAAAGTCTTCCGAAGGGGCTATTTTGACTCTGCTGAAACTGAAGGGGAAGAGGAGAATGCAGCAGTTCTGGACACATTCAATAACTCCTGTCAATTCCCAACCAATCTGTCCTCTGCCTACAGCCCAAACACCTCCACACTGGCTACAGAGTACTGTCTGCCATGTGTTTCTGCAGACACTTCCCTGGGCAGCACAAATGAAGATGTTCTGCAGCACTGATGGTGTGGGGCACTACTTTCTTTGCCACATCTGAAATCTGGAGGCGGCCAAGTCAGTGCAATTGTGAGGATCTACCTGCTTCCCTCAGCATGCAAAGCCCAGGTGCAAGCTTGCCATATAGAGAAGATAACCCTGTCTATGGCAACCCTTATTTGACAGGCCAGGGCTTCTTCAGAGCAGATACATCCAGAAGTTAGAGGTGTGGTTGCAGGGGCAACATTAACAACTGCTGGTTACTTACATGTCCAAAGTGATGTGCCAAGACAATATCCACTATGTTGGTCGTCCAGCCTGAAAACTAGAGAGTGAGAATGAATGAGGGAGAGAGAGAGTACTGGAAAATGCTATCTCACTACAACTTTCAAAGCTCGGGGTAAAGAAAATAACGAGGAAAACTTTTCAAGGAATATGAGAAACAAATGCCCGAGGTTTGGGATGGACTCACAAGGCTCTGAAGAAGCACACACAACAGACAACTCTCCAGAAATATGGAAACTTTAAACAACCATATGTAGCTCGAATAACAGAATTCTTGAAAGATTTGCTCAAACTCAGGTAGATGAATCCTGAAAGCACAAGTACTAAATCAGAGGAAAGATCAGTGCTCAGCAGCAACTCATCTTCATGTAGTGTACTAGGATTACTCACTCACACATGATCACACCCACTCCTGCTTCTATGGTGTAGGTCCTGCTACACCCAGACCAAGGACACAGCAGGGAAAGAAATGAGATTTTGTAGTTTTGGCCATAAAATTCCCATACTCAGTGCTTTACCCTACACACTGTTCATTAAGCACTACAGAGAGAAGTTATGTAGGGGCTAGAAAATCTCACCTTGGATGCTGCCCAGTCAATCCAGCCTTTTGCACACGGATCAACATTAATAAGCACCAGTCCCTCCACCAGGTCTGGGTGGCTGAGCTGCAGGAAGAGAACACAAGCACACTTAGAAGGACAGCTCAAGCCACACTGGGAGGTGCATCAGCTGGGAAGTTTCTTGCAAGAGGAAGGCAAGGCAAAATGCCCCTCCCCCTGCTCCAGCCTGCCATCCCAGAACCCTACAGTCCCAAGTACTTCAGGAACTGCTTGTGAACACAAAACCAATCAGTCTAACAGAAGCAGAAAGCTTCCAGCTCTGGGCTCGCTCAAAGGCTGAACTTTTACTGAAGCTCATGCTTTGTTCCAGTGCACAGATGAGCACCAGTTAAGCAGAAGGAAACAACTCTGCCCCTCAGAAGCAAATGGTCTGCAATCCACAAAGCATGGCAAGGGCTTTCTAGCACTTCACTGAGCCACACGTTTTGAGTGATTTCTTTATTAAGACTCATAATTACACAAGACACAAAAAGGAACAGAGCAAACACCAGTGACTCAAACTGAACTAGGCTCTCCCCTAACAAAATCCTTACTAAAAGAAATGGCAAGCAGAGATTTTTTTGTAGGAGGGGCAACTGCATATGGCTTTAAGAAGCAATAAGTGGCCTAAACCACGAGCAACTCTCTGCACTCAACAAATTCAAGCAAACGTTACTGAGAATGTCACAGTTCAGTGCCTGTTTTTAAAACTGTCCCTGAATGACTCAGGTAAATTCCTGGGCCACGTCCACTGATTTTACATACTCACAAATATTCCACCAGGGAAAAATGCAGAAGTAAGTAACAACGTAAAGGCAGTGCGCTCCTTTGCTAAAGGTGGTGTGCAAAATTCTCTTCCTTGCCACTGAAAAAGCACACTTGTCATTGTGCTAATCCACAGCACATCACCAGATCAACTGCTCGGTGCTCTCAGCACTGGCAGCAGCACATAGTAGTGCAGTCAGAGGGTATTTGTGAAGACACTACTACCTTCAGTGTTTGTTTACAACCAATCGTTCCAAGGCTTGGCATTTCTAGCAGCCAGGATGGGCTCTGCTGACTCACAGACATCACATTACTATCCTTCCATGCCCAACATAGCTTCAGCTGCTCCTGCATGCCTGCTGTAATTATTGCTACTTTGCCCACGCCCCACAAGTGGTCTGTTTGATAAGTAAAGACCCCAGCTCATATAAGCCACAAGGAATGAAGAGATACTTACAGCACACCTGCTGAGGACATATGCGCCAGCTCCCAACCCAATCCCAATGAAGCTTTTCAGGCTGAAACATAGGCATTTTACCATCAGTAAGACTAGTTTAAGCTCACAGCTGAAGCATCCCGAAAGTCAAAGCTTTTCCCCTCCTCTGTATCCAGCTGTTCACTTATGGTTCATTTTCAAACTGACCCAGCAATGATTTCAGCAGCCATAAATCATCTCATGTGGCAGACAATGATCTCAGCATAAGAACCAGACAGAGTTACACAGGTCAGGAGGCGCTCAGGCCCCTTGGGACAACTCAGTGGGCATATCAGATATTTCAGGCATTGACAGAGGGAGGTGCTGGGATGGTTGCATCCAGCTGGCTCACCATGTGTCTTTGCAGAGACTTACTTCAGGTGTGTCAGAACCGCAGGCAGCATTTCAGCCAGTTCATCCATAGTGGGATACTGGTACCTGAAAACCAGGAGAGGATGAAATAAAATCACCTTCAAATACAGCTCATCAGAGGTTACTTCCCAATTCTACCTGACGTAGGTGATTATTCTACACTGATACTCTAGTGATAGGTCATTATTCTACAATGATACTATAATCCAGGCAGCAACATGGATCCCAGCCCTCAAAGCAAGAAAGCTCAATTTGGGCAGTTAGGCATCTGTGGGAGGATAGACAGATGGAGCAAGGAATGCCAGCTAGACTGCAGTGTGCTGTGCTCACGCTCAAGTCACAGAGCTGGTGCCAGTGCTCACCACTAGTGAGAGCCATAGTGCCAGGAGAGTTCCTTGCATATCTCTCTGGAAGCTTCTTCATCTTTCCACTTCCTCTGCTCCTGAAAGCTGTCTCCCACCACGTGCAGCCCTAGCAGTCCCAGTTGGCTTAAACTAGGTTCTACCACAGCCCAGACTACAGTCTGGAACGGTAAGTGTTTCCACAGAGCTCGTACCCAGATGGGAAGGGGGGAGCTCCTTCCTGTTGGCCTGGTGCATCCACATGGCACACAGCAAAATGGTGAGTGATCTCCTGCATGTCTTCAAAGTTAAAGAATGCATTGAAACAGGATTTGTCTGCAAAAGAAAAAAAAAAAAAAAAAAAAAAGAAAGACATGAGGCATTCCCTGAAGAAGTTTTACTGCCATCCAAACATCATGGCATGCACCTGCATGAGCCCAACCTCCATGCTGAGTCTGTGGGACAGGGGATGCTGGGTGACAGTGCTGCTCTGCCCCATTGACTGCATGCAGCAATGAGTCCTAGCAAAATAACTGCCACGACTGAGGGCAGACAGGCAAAAAACACCCAGCATGCATGCCCAGGAAAATCGCACCTTGTAGTGCTTGGGCATTCGTGGTGCATACTGAGGAGCATCTATGCGAACCTAACAGTAGGGTGGGATGGGAAGGGAAGAGCAGCTGAGCCCACTACTGACATTATAGCACATCTGCAGCCTTATAGAAGGGACTCACTCACCTCCCACCATTCAGGGGAATGGATACCTCATGGCAAACTCAAGGTGAGCAGCTCTATCAAACAGTGCTGCAAGCCAGCTAGAGCCCTGTAGCGTGGTGGATCCGCTTCCACTCCAACCCCAACTATTGAGGGCTGTTGGAAGGGAGGAGCATGCCCCATGCTCTCTCTCAAGAAGACCTTTATTCCTGTACCGTGGAATATTCTGTCCCATCTCAGCTCCAGGCCAGTCCCAGTGCTCCCCACATTCAAATGATAAAACAAGTACAATCACAAACTCTTTTTCAGAGTCCTGGGAATGCAAGGGCTTACGGTTGAGGCCGATGTCATGGTATGTGAGGATGACAGGTCTGTTCCCCTTGGGTGTGCCTCGCATGGTGACATGGACCACCCCGAAAGCTGTCTCAATGTCATGTTCCTGCAGAGAGAGAAGAAGCAGCCTCAGCATTACGCGTACTGGCTGTGCTATGGGAACCCCAGCAGCAACTATCTCATCCATATTTTGCCACTGCTGCTCTGTCGACGTCAGCAATTTTGTCAGACCTCTGTCTCTCCACAAGCACAGCAAGGAACAGGTTGCTTTTGTACAGATATGTGAAGGGTCTGGCGCTGTGCCCAAGAGCTCATCTCAGTGGGTGATGTTGCTGCACAGTAATGGAGGCTCAGTGTCATCTGTCAATCTGTCTGTCCATGGCATCACGAAAGCAGCTCCTTTCCCAAAGTCAGGGAGTGCCCCTCACTCCCCAGCTGGCATCCCTCTCCCTGTTGCAGCCCACAAGCCTCTGCTCAGCATGCTTCCAGCCCACACCGCTGGGATCATTGTGCTGAGGGGCAGCTGAGGGGGCAGAGCGATGCCAGCGAGGCTGCCAGTAGCCCCAGCCCCTGGGGACCACGCACCCGAGTGTTCTGAAACTGCAGAATGCCAGAGAGCAGCAAGAGCCCAGTTCTGCAGACCCAGCCACTGGCTGCTTGGGACGCTGGCACCCAGGGCATCGGATGAGAGCCTCTCTCCTTGTCTCAGAACTGTGGCAACAGAAGCAAGCTGCCAGAGCCACGCTGCCCAAAGGAGCCCAAAGCCTTCTCCCTGCTTGGCTGTGCAGCCTGACTTTCTGTCCTGCAATACTTTCTGCAGTGCAAACCACCTCTGGCTGCCCCCATCCCTCAGAGAACTGCAGGGTATTACTTGCATGCTGCTGTTGCTCTGCACACGTGGAAAAGCCAGGGTGCCCAAAAAGCAGCCATGAGCTGCCCGCACTGCATGTGCAGTGAGGTTCTCCAGCAGGAGCCTCTGCCTCTTGCTGCCTTGTGCTGCTCTGATACAGATGGGACATGTCCTGCTTCATGCTGCAGTGGTACCCTCACAGCCACAGCAGCAGCCCTCATTTTAGTGTTCAGAAAATTAGTAGGTGTGAATCAGTCCTCTGCCACATCTGGCAGCTTTTGGAGGAGGCCCAGGCTGCCCATCAGGAGCACTGCTGGAGCAGCTGGGAGCAGCAAGCTCCTGGGATTGCCCAGAGAGGGCCAAAGCAGCAGCAGCCTGCAGCAGCCCACATCCAAGCGGACCGACTGGCTGGCTGCCATGGAAAGCAGGGCTCTGCCATAAGCAGCTTTAACTCACTGACCTGGCAGGAAGCTATCCAAACTACCCAGCTGCTTTTTTTTTTTTTTTTTTTTTAATCTGACTTTGTGAGATTTCTGCCAGGTCAGTGAGTTAAGAAGCTCACAGGGAGGTCTGACAAATGCTGGTACAGGCTCCAAGCCAGATGGAGGGCACGGGCTGGCTGAAACAATAACCCTGCCCTGAGCAGCCGGGTCCGACTGACTCGCATCCCGTGTATCTGCAGCCCCCAGAGGACTGTGAGGGTTTTATAAGCAGCAACAAAAGGTCAGCCATCAAACAGAAGCAAAAAACCCAAACTGAGCTAACAGTGAGAAAAGCACAAAAACAACAAAAGATCTGAAGACATTAAAATAGTCAGCAGTTCGGTGCCTTTTCTCAATTACACTCTATCTCACCGCCAGGGTCACATGCACTGCTACCAGGTCAAAGACTGGAGAAGGTACTCGAAACAGAAGCATCCAGCCCTCTTCAGTCCTGTGGTGCCAGCACCTTGATGTGCTTTATATTGCAACAGCTTGCATTTTTGTGCAGGCTTTGTGTCCAAAACTTGAGCTTCCCTGAGCTCTCTGGTAGGGAAGGGAAAGAGTTTCCTTGAGCTAAAAAACAATCCTTGCTCTCCCACCTACTTCGGTTTTGTAAACCGCATAAAGTGAGATTTCAGCAGGTGAGATCACTCACTGAGAAGAGGGTTCTCACATCACTGCTGGGCACCAGCCCAGCACAGAGGGCGCTCACCTCACCGATCCTTCAGCCGCATTAACAGCTCAAACAAAGGGAACATCCACTGGAGATGGGAAGCAAGTTGAGAAATGCCATCCTCAGCAAATCTCAGAGAGCAGCGCTGTAAAAGCAGTGAAATGCTACGTGAGCAAACTGCTTCCTCTTACCAACTGAGTCAGACACTACTCAAGAGAAGGGTCTCCGCTGTTCACTTTTTTAACTACATACTGCAACACCGTGCTGATCTCCTTCCCAAGATTTCTTAGGCAGAGAAGACTGAGCTTCACTCCCAGCCTCCTTGCATGTATTTCCAGCTTCACTTTTCCAGTGAACTTCAATTTCTTTGAAACCATGCCCTGGAGCCATAGGGCTTTTCTCTTCATCTGTGGTGGAGAAGGACAAAAACATGCTCAGACGTCACACCATTATACAACACACACGGCTTCCCTGCCACCTGCTTCCCTCCACAGCTCTCCCACATACCAGAGCCAAAGGATAGCATGAGGCAGGTGCTTAATATAGAGCTTAGGTATCACATTCTAGATGGCAACAACAGTCACTGCACATGTAAGATACAACTGCTACCTCAAATTGGCCAGGAGAAGCAGAAGAGGTTATTATTTAATTACTAGCTTATTACCATTCCAAGCACGGAGCGGACAAACCCAGCTGCAACAGACAGCTCCCTGTACACAGCCCTGCCTTGTTGCACTGCCCACGTAACCACTGCCCACCTAAAGTTCTGCCCGTTTGCCCACTGCCCCTGTGCTGGAAGCTCTCAGACACCAACCTCCTTCGTTTCTCAGGTGGTGCTGTGTGTGGGTTCTGGTCCCTGCTCAGGCCAGCTCCAACACGCTGCACCAATGAATCCCCCACGGAGACCCTGGGATTGCTCTCTGCAGCTGTACAGCAGCAGCCTGAGCAGTGGGCTGGTCGGCAGCATGGGAGAAGGCAGGTGGCAAAGATGCGGCCAGGAGAAGTCAGACTTTAACAAATGCACACTCTGCAAAATAAGGGAGGTGAAGGCAAGAGACGGCAATGATCTACAGCTGTGTTTTGAAATGCCTGAAAAGGTTTGATTTTCACTTAGAGACTGGAAACTCTGTCAGAGGTTTTTCTGAAGAGATGTTATCTTCTGCCCTTATTTGTAGAGTAGGAAAAAACCAGCCAGCAGCCGCAGGCACCGCGCTGCAGGAGGGAAGGCAGCAGCCGGCTCTGGCTGGCCGCAGGGCCCAGCCCATGACGCACACCCGGCGCACAGCAGCGCACTGCTGGCCACATGCCGGCAGCTGCTATTGATCAGCCCAAACCCGGCCTGGAACCACGCTTCAGAAACCAGCAGTGCCCTCAGGGTGTGTGTGAGAAGTGCCCCGATGGAGGAGCAGCAGGGATGGAGCAGGGCACAGCAGCTGCAGCTGGCCGCACCACAGGTCCAGCAACCCCACTAGTCTGACTGAAAGAGCGGGCGCTTTGGGAACACAGAACAGGGCAAGCACGCAGTGACACATCCTCAAAGACCTGCATCTCGGACCCTTCATTTTCCAAACCTGCAACCATCCGTCGGTGAAAAGAGACTTAACTGAACTGGAGGCATGGCTTCTGCAGCCACCGTAAGACCAGAAAAGCCACAGCAATAACGTGCGGGTGGCGCAGCATCCCTCCCCTGCCTTGCACCTGCTGGCTTTGCCCTCAGCTTGGAAGGCAGCCGACCACACTGCCACGACCCACAGCAGCGACACCAAACAGCGAGTTGGTTTGCCCTTCACCCATCCCCTCTCCGGGCTGAGGCTCCCCAGCCTGTACAGCCGCCCTGGTGCAGCAGTCTCTGTCTGCCGGCACTGCTGGTGTCGTCGCGCTCCGTCCTTCCCAAGCTGAGGGGCTGGCAGAGTGTCAAATGTGGGCGTGCTGCGGATTTATACAGGAGCACAATGAGGTTGCTTTGTTCTCTGTTCCTAATAAGCAAGAATTGATTTGCTTTGTTGAAAGCCTTGAGCCCTGTGCTGACATTTCCACTCATCTCTTGTAATGTCTTACGCCTCTGGGTTATCACCAGCACTGAGCCCACTCTTGCATTCCATTGCGGGATGGTTTGAATCCATGAGCACCAGGTTTACATTCATCCAAAGGCAGATGAAGGTTGCCACTGCACCTTTCATCACTTTTTCCAGGTCATTTAGGAACAGGTTTAAACAGCACAGGACCCACCACATTTCTCCAAAGCACCTCTCTAGTGACCTCATACTACTGTGAAAATAACTTCTGTTCTTTCACCAGTATTTAATCCATGAAAGGACCTCTCCACTTAATCCCATGCCCCACAAGACCCCTAAGAGCCTTTTGGTAGGGAGGCTTGTCTTTTGGAAATCCAAGTAGGCTGCATCAAGTGAGTTGCCTTTATCTGTATGTTACCAACCCCTCCAAAACACTCCACCAGCTCTGCAGAGCACAGCTTCCCCTCACCAACACCAGGCCCAACGTTCATCCACAGGACCTGGTAAGTGCACTCTCTGCTAGCTGTACCAGCTGCCAGGTAAAGCTGCTCGGTGAATTCCCAAATCTCCACTGCGACCCCTTCTAAAAATTGTGATGCAGGGGAAGCACTGCAGCCCTCAGGCAGCTTCAACAGAGGAACGTAACCGCTCACTTAACAACCCAACTATTCCATTCTTACACTCATTTACTGCTTCTGGGTTGATACAGGCAGCCCTGACACCCTGCTGTAAAAGCATGCCTTTTATTTGTTTTATAGTCTCTGCAATGGGCACTGTGGTTTCAGGCAGGCTCTCTGCTGACTCCACCACAGTACCCTCTGAGCTGCTCCATGGCAAGCTCACACACAACAAAAAAACTAAGTTCAGTTTTCCTGGCACAGCTAGATCTTCTCCAGGTCCTTCCTTCAGAGCCCGAGCAGCCAGCAGCACTCTGAACTCTCTGACATGCTTCCATGGCTGATAGCTTTGAAACAGGACGATCAGTTTTTCCCCCCTTGCAAGCCATCAAATTCCCTCTGTGCCTGCTCTACTCGTGTGTTTAATCTGCTGCAGTTTGTAACCTTTTACAATTTCTCCTGCTTTTTGGAAAAAAATCTTTTTTCCTTTTTTCTTTTTTTGTTTCCAACAGCCTCCATGCCCTTCTGTTCAGTCATGCTGGCTTCCCTGCACCATTTCTCACGTCTGCCGTGATAGATGGATGGCCTTTGCTCTTTGCCTCCATTTTGGTGTCCTTAAGCAGTCCCAGTACTGCTGCAAAATTGCAGATCTTAACCGTCCAGCTAAACTTACTTTCAGCAAGATTTTCCATTTCTGTGCAGTGCTTGGTTTGAACTCCTGAGCACAGAATCGGTGAAGATCTCTTCTGGAAAGGGTGCTGACCTGAAGCACGTTATAGTTCCCATCACACAGCAGCACTTTGAAGAATCTTTTGAACGTGTTTTTCTACCCTGCTCAGAATGTCTGCTTTTGCTCCCCAGGACCCCAAGCCTGTTGCTCCAAAGAAGTCTGCATCCAGAAATGGAGTCTTAGTGCTGTGTCCTACCGTCATATCTGCCTGACTGACAGAGGGCAGCAGAGACCGGCCTGCAAAGTCACTGACACAACTAGAGACAAAGCATAATTTAGGCCTGGGATTTCAATCTAAGAGGAACCTATGGTATTCACTGATGTAATTTAGAATCAAATCAGATCAACAAACTTCCTGCAACACCCATGTGCATCTTCCAGCACCTGCAATTACCTTCTCCTCCTTCCACGCTGCATCCAGGTATTATTCCCACTGTCAGAGTCTACCAAGAAGGCCCTCAACTCTCTTAGGTGGTCTCAGACAAGAATACAATAACCACTAGCAGAACCCAAACAAAACTGGCATTTGGGGTGCAAATTCTTGTTACAGATTGGCTGACTTGAAGATGTGCAGTTGAGAGGAGAGCTGCCCTCAGCACCCTGCCCTTCCCACATAGAGGGCAGCCGGCAGTCACAGACACCTACAAGCAGGGTGCAGGGCTTCCTTTTCTCTCTACATCACCCTGCAGGCACAAGCCTTCTTCAGCTGGAAGGCACACACCAGGAGTGCAGACATGGTGACACAGGTACTGACTCAACTCACCCTAGCTCTACCATTAAGAACTACTCTCTGGTAGGGGTTGGGCAGAAGAACACAGACAACAGTCAAAGAAGGGGCAGCAATGCCACCGACCGCCTCCAGAAGCCCTGTGATTTAAGCTATGCGCCTTATGGTCCCAGCTCCTTTTAGCCAGACCCCTTATGTCTCAGCAAAGGAAATGCTGTGAACTTCAAAGGGTTCAGCATCAGAAGGTGGTAAGACACAACCTGACAGCAGCTTTAAATCATTTTAGATAAAACAAAGATATAGGAATTGCTGGGAGCTATTTCTTTCTGGGGATCTGCAGGTCAGATGAGGCTATAGAATCATAGAATCGCTGGAAAAGACCCCCAGGATCACCCAGTCCAACCATTCACCCATCACCAATGGTTCTCGCTAAACCACGTCCCTCAACACAATATCCAAACGTTCCTTGAACACCACCAGAGTTGGTGACTCCAC
>PPHD01001981.1:0-38659 GCA_002909625.1 Bambusicola thoracicus
CTCACAAGAGCAGAGTAGAGGGGGACTGGAGACTTCTTTGGCCCCTTTTGTCGACTGGCATGACATGGGTTATCTTCATACTGCTATAATCTCTGAACACCAACTCCCTCGTGTTCGAGAGTAGGCTACATGCTCTCAATCTGCATGCTGGAAATATTCTCATGCCTGTGTTCCCAAGACTGTTCCTGGGCATTGTCTAGGGAAGTATGAAGTGGCTTGAGCCAAACAGTCTATTATCAATGATGATGGGATGCTGCTTGGGCCTGTACCTTGGCCCTTTCTGGTTTGCATTATGAATGAAACTGATGTGAAATATAGCATTTATCCCTACTTAGAAATACTTTTGTTTTACTGGCATGGATTAAAGTCACATGAGACTGTTCTAACTTCCCTTTGCTCTTAATCTCCTGTGGAGGATGAAGGGATCAGGGACTCAAAGAAAAATTTGATATAGCAAAATTCAGTCTGACTGCACTGACAGGACTCACAAGATTCTGTGCTCTATAAGCTATTGCTTTTCAGGCTTCTCTCTTACCACTGATATTGTAGGGATACTTTCCTGGAATCTGCTGTGCTTCTGGTATTGTACATACATGATTTACTCTTGCAATTGTAGGAATATCCTCATACATGGTTTAGGGAATTACTGTCAAGGATGTATTTGTAAGAGTATTTAATGTCTCAGGAGTATATTTTCTGAATTAACTCTTCTGTATCTTTAAACATGCAGTAACAGTCTTAGTTTTCTTCTATTTTATTCTATCTTTGCATTATTATGTGCGAATTAATTCATGAGATCACATGGATTTTAGACTGAATCTTTGCATGAATGCTGATGTGCCCACAGCTACTTACGAGTAGTATATAAAGGGGATTATAGAAGCATATGCTCACTAGAGTGGAATACAGTATCTCCAGCTACCCATATCTCCAACTCACAAACAACAAAATTAAATGTTTATGTTTAAGTGTTGCATGTACTCAATTTTTTTCTTCAAGTTAATATTTTGTATACTTGCAACAGGAATAAGAATTATAACTGAATCAGACCAAAGTAATTGCCCACTCTGATAATGCAAGGTAATCTCCTGAACTATGCTTTTAATCCTCTCAATGTGAACATGAATTTACAAAATCAGCAGTCCGAAAAACAGGAGCTGACATGCAAGGTTAATTATTTGTAACCTTGCAGTCAGACAAAAACATCTAATGCAGATTAAATACAATGAAGTTTGTGTTTATATCTCTAGAGAGCAGCAAGACGTCTGGATAACTTACAATTACTTTGTCATTACAAAGTGCATTTGTTTCAGAAAATGTGAAGATCTGAGCAAAGTCATAGAAACCAAAACTTTTGGTCAATATAAAAAGGAAAAAGAAAATGCATTACTGATAACAATGCAAATTTGCATATAGAACATTAAGTAGTATCCTACTCATCTGTAGCTCCTTTGAAGTTAAAAAGAGCCTTGAATCCTCCTTCCAACTACAGGCAATGTATTGCTGGAAAGACAATACAGGAAAGACATCTCTTCAGTGTAGAAAACTGAAACAAGGATTTTTTTGTTCAGAAAGAACAAAATGTTGGATTGTTGAACCTCAGTAAGATGTGGTCTAAGTTGAGTTTGTATTTATTTTCATTGCAGAATAAGGTCTATTTTCTCTTCTCCTGCAGCAAGTGTATGTATCAAAGAAGTCTCTTCTTCAAGGACTCTGCCCTTACGTTTCCAGGGAAAAAATCTGTCAGCTAAATAATTCTGCACCCCATCTTTTTTGAGACTAGAAATTTTGAAAATAAGCTGAGAAAAGCTTGTATAACTACTCTAAGGAAATCTTTCTTCTTGTGAATATTTTTGTACTTTTTCAGATTTTGAAATTTTCTCACAACTTCAAAGTTTGCCAATTTCTGGCCAGTTTCATTCCCAAGCACTTTAAAAGCCTGTGGATTTTATGGTTACTCTTCTGGTGTTTTTCGTATCCTTCTCCTTCCTATTTCAAATTATTCTCTTTAATGTTCACCTCAGTTCATTTCTTTCCCCTTAACCCTTTGCTCCATTTCGCTCTTGCCAGTAGAATGCTCTGGCATATGTCAAGAGAGGATGGACTTCTTCCTCAGAAATGGAAAAGCTCTTAATATTTTGCAGGTTATGTAGAAGAATTTCATTTCTGTAGTGCTGCGTGGTAGGAGCCACGTAGGGATCCTCTTCATGCTCTCATTTCACTTACCTGTGTTCTCTTCTTCACTACTGAGGAAAGACAGCATGGCTGGTAGTTCCAGAAGAGCCAGCACTCTGATGTGGAGGTCTGTGGGGTAATAACAAGGCTGACTGCTAAAGTGGACTACAAACTGGTATCTAGGGCATAGGGAGAAACGTCTGTATTTATGTTATATTAAAACATTTCTTGGCTGCTCTGATTCAGCTACTTGCAAAAGACAACTTTTTAAGAGAAAATTTAATTTCAGCATGATGGAGCAATTAAACTTTCATCAGTGGCTCAGTTTGTGAGGGAAGTATAGTACTTCTCTACTGTTTCCAAAATACTGCAGCATGCTCTGGCACAAGTCATGCTATTTCAGTGTAATTTTCATTAGTAAGCAACTGTTGAAATGTCAAAATTTTGGCCTTTTGCAAGTCTGTAATTATTTACAATTTCATAGTGAAGATATTAGGTCACAAAAAAGAAGATAGATAGAACTAATAAAAAATTAAGAAAACTCACACTGGGAGATCCTTCTCTGATCCTTAGCTGACCACTAACATTTCTCCTTAGAAGAAAAATGCTTTCAAAAGTACCGTTTTATTCAATCATTCTTTTTCCTTGGTAAACTTGAATTGGCAGCTGAGAGGAAAAAAAAAGAAGAGTTTTATATTGTTTCTGTAGTTTCATATTCATCTGCTCTTCAAAACAGAAAAAGAACTGGAGAAACACGTAAATTTTGTCTTCTGTTTCTAAATCAAATTCCACTCAAATTGTTTTGTCAATTAGCTTTGTTTCATTCATGTTATAGTAGTCAATCCAAGTAATTACCAAATTCATTTCTGATTTCAATTTTTCTATGTCAGTTATCCTGGCAGGTGGCCTGAAGGAAGCAAATTGCAAACATCAGTGTGTCATTCCTAATCAGGGGAATATAGCCATGCTATACAAGATTTAATTTCTCACCTTTTATTTACAGGAAACACAGGCACTTCTTCCCCTCTTCCCTTTTTTTATCCTTTGTTTCTCTTCAGCTATTTAACCTTTAAATTGGTTATATTAGGAAAATATAAAATCCCATCCTATGGTCTTGAAGTGAAAAGAGGGGTCGGACCACTTTAAGTTAAAGTTCAGTACTTGCTAAGTAAATTGAGCAGAACATTGATACATATGCAGACAAGCATATGCATCACGTCATAAATACTTTTGCAAAAACACATATTGTCCTAACATTAGCAGCAGAGTTTGAATGTCTAGCTTCATAAAATTTTATACCATACCTGCTTATGAGACACTTTTGAGTGTGAGTTAGAGTGACTATTCAGACTGCCTGGGTTGACTTAGTCTCTGGAGATGCTTTTGTTTCTCTGTTCATTGAGAAGAAACAGCTTAGAAAATAGCTTGATTTGATGCTGAAATGTTGAATGACCTAAGTGTAGGTGAGAATACTGTTTTCAGCATCTTAGATTACTTTCAACTTAATAATTTTCTGAGTCTGAGACAATATTTGTCCTTATCTGACCTACCCTGAAGTGTGTATTCCATTATCTTAGCAATTATAATGGTGGTGGTGGAGTCACTGCTCCTGGAGATGTCCAAGAAATGCTTAGATGTGGTACTAAGGGACATGGTTTAGTGGAGGAATTATTGGTTGTAGGTGGACAGATGGATGAGATCTTGGGGGTCTTTTCCAGTCTTGGTGATTCTATGAATAGCTCTGTGAGAATCTCAACCCACGGCCATTTCAGTCACATAGGCTAGGGGGATTCCTGTTTGTTCTTTGCTTTACATTTCCTCTCTTATTCTATAAAAGGTATCACCTGTAGGTCCTCCAGTGTTGGCCCTTAATTTGTTGTAATCTATCCTTACAGACATAATGTCAACGTTGATGAGAAACATGCCATTAGCTATATGCTATACTTCTATATTGTGATTTTCTGTTCTTTTTTTACCATTTCAGAAAAGCACTGTTTGAAAAGTGCCTACAGTGTCTGTTTAAGAAAGGATTTTTTTTTACATGTAATGTAAAATGAAAGACGTGACTGTATTGTTTTTGACCTGCAGAAACTTTGATGTGCTTAAGGCATTTACTATGAGTTAAATCCTATGGAAGGAAGATTTTGTTTCATGGCTGTATAGCATTCAGACATGAACGGTATGACATACACAAGGAGAAAATTTTTAATACCGATCATATTTTTCACCCTTCTCAGAAATGTAATAGTATTCTGGGTCAGAGATGTACTACTGAATTATGGAATTAAACAGATTTTCAGAAGTGCATTTTCTGAGTAGTAAAATGAAGGTGATTTGAGGGGCTCCTGTCTTCCTGTCCTCCTTTCCTCCAACTTGAAAAGGCTTCTAGAAACTGAACAAAAAGTGCTTGAGAAGGATAGTGATTTTAGCATGTTAGGATATTTTGGAGGAGATGAATGGAATTATGTCTGTGTTTGGTTCTGTGATCTCCCCAGGATACCTAATTACTTCTGGAACTGTAGGGTTCATTTCTTGGTTTATGACCTGGTGTAAAACACATTTTTACATCTGCCACCTCCTTTTATTGTTTAGTATGTCACAAAATTTTCCTTATTACTAAGAAAATGATTATATTTGAAATTATGCATTGTATACATTACTAAAATTCTTAGATCTGATTTTATTCAAAGTTTTCTATGCTATATATAGCAGGTTATCTACCTGCATACCTAGTAACTTTTATTCTTGGTATTTTATGATCTTAAATTATACATCATGCCTTTATAGCAAGTACTACTCATGTGTTTACTAGTCACATAGATGTAAGAGAAGTGTCTCAAGTGAGATTTAGTCTTGTATTGAGTCAGTGTTTGAATTTATCAGTACAAGTGAGAGTAGAAAGCTTATTAAGCTGTATTAAAATGTTTGGCCATAAGAGACAACCCTTTGAGAAAGGTACTTTATTTCAAAAATACTTTAGAAAAATTGATTCAAGGTCAAGTTTACCCATAATATATATTCAAATTGCTGTATTAAAAGATGAAGTTATTGCACCAACATGCATATGATGATCTGAATGCATTAAAATATTTGAAGTGAAGGTATAAAGTAAAAATCCATTTGAGAGCATATTTATACTTACCAATACTGTGAATGGGGATTTTAAAAGTTTTCCCTTCCCTGTAATAGCCTACACATACATAGACAAGCATTTTTACCTATGTGCATTTGCTAAGCGTGACTTCTGCATATGTTTGTCAGATTTGTCAATCACAATATGGGATCATGGACTCTCTCAGATTTTAAAGGTGGCATTTAAAAGATAAAAGAAAAATATATGCTTATCTAATGTTTTTTGACATGAGTGTTGAGTCTGCAAATTATGCTTAATTGTGGTAATTTGATAGAATTTAGCATAAACCTAAAGCTAAGAGTTCACCTACCAGAATGCCCATTAGAACTGTCTTAGTGAGATATATGCATTCCTAACAGGTAACTTTCATGTGCAGAGACATGAAGGAGACTCTGTTCTGAATAAGCACTCATCAGAATTAGTTAGTTGAATCATCTAATGCTAACTAATTGTGTGCCACTGTAACTTAATAATTTTTGCATTTCTCAGTCTTTCAATACTTGTAATGCACTTGATTTTTATTTTTATTTTTTGCAGTAATAAACATAAATCTTGATTAAAGCCAACTAGTAGGTAGTATAACTCACTAAACATTAAGGAAAAAATCATGCTGTATTCCTGGTTTGCCAGAAGTATTTTGGGAGGTAACAATGTCCTTCTGTTTCCTATAAGGGTAGCAGAGGAGAGCCAGGTCCTGCAGGTCCTCCAGGTTTACCAGGGAAATGGGTAAGTAATTTATTTCCATATTCAGTGCTTGTGTTTACTTCCAAGAGGCTGTAGTATCGACTGGAATTACACTTAGCCATTTGTCTAAGCAGGGAGCTGAAAATAATGTTGAAATGAGTGATTGTTGAGTTTCTTTTTAGGTCCTGTCCAACTGTGCTACTATTAGCAAATGTTGTTTTGAAGCATATGGAGATGTGTGACTTTTTCTACTTTGAAAAAAAAAAAAGGTCTCAGTGATGTGAGAATTTGGGTTGTGCACCCCTGTGTGGTCTGCATGCAGTTGAGGAACAGGAGCAGTGAAAGTCAGGTTTTCTGCTAACAGCTACATGAAACTATCAAATGGAGCAGATTATGAATGCCACCTTTTACTGCTGCTCCAGCAATATTTATACAATAACTGTCAGAAGCAGAGCTGGGGAGGTTGTGGCTGAAAGAGCCTGCTGTTACAGAGGAATGCATAAATCACAGAGTGTAAGATCTTAGAAAGTATTTTTAAGGGAACCAGGCTGCAGTTGAGGGACTGAGGGTGGAAAGTCCTGTTAGCCATTTCTCTTAAGTTTGCAATAAAATTATAGTACAATGCTGTTTAAAAGGATGCATTTGGGATCAGCTCTATTTTGATCAGATAATCATCTTCAATCAAATGGGCACTGTACTGGGAATGTTTATTCTAGAACTGACTGGGTAAGTTTACATCCTTCATTTGTTTTCACAGGGTCCCCAGGGTGACATCGGACTTCCTGGACTGCCAGGTCCTCCAGGCCTACCTGGTGGTAAGGGTGACCGGGTAAGAAAAGTGCTCGTATATACCATCTGGGCTTTGGCATCAGAAGAAAATACAATAATCTGCACATAGTTTGCAGTTTTTTACATAAATTCATGTCTTGTTGCTTCTTTTGAATGTAGATTTGTTAGGTGCTCTTTAGGGCCCATTAAATACTTACAGATCATAAAATATGCAGGGAATTACATGACAGTACTTAAGAGATTTACCTGAGATTACTGGTGTTTGTTTGTTTATTTATTTAAAGTTTGAAACATTTAGGGGCTTATGTCTTAGGATCTGCTATAGTAATGCACCGAGTAATGCGATTATTGAAACACCTGTGTTTGCAGGCGCAATTACAGGATCTAAATACCTCCAGCAGTATTTTGTTAGAAGGATTGGGATTCTGCAAGAAGATATCCCTGTTTGCTGGACAGATGTCAATAAAGACTTTTTGTAAAAACTAAAATGTCATTGATCTTCTCTTAGAATCTTGTTAATAGGAGTCTAGAGAGGATGTAATTCATCCTTCCTATTTCAAGCATCTACTTCACATGAAATGAATTGCACTTTAAAGTTCCTCTTACTTTCCCCAACAATCAGGGAAGCATACAGGGCTCTTAGTCAAGTGCTGGTATCGTTGCTATAGATATCTTTCTTTGTACAGAGGAACCCTGTCCTTGGTTTGCCCCACATATACAGTAAATCAGGGCTTGCAGTAGCTTTTCTCAGGTTTCTAAAGCTGCTCAGGTACTTAAAAATGTTTCCAGGTGGTCTGCTATCCTTAAAGTATTTCTTCATGTGGATTTTCTTTTTTTTTTTAATGTTTAGATCAGAGATATGTTTCTAGTAAAATGTAAGTTGATACAAATAACTCTTTTCTTACTAGATTGGCAATGATTCATGCGTTAGCCTCTTTCTGAGGGAGAATGAAAACACTTAGAGAAGCAAATATGGAAGGAATTTTTTATGTGTTGCAGTGCTGAAAATCTCCTTCCAAAGATGCCTGTTTCTCATCATCAGTCATATAAAGGGTCTTGACTTCTAGGATAAAAGTAGAATGTAGATGCTGTGTATAAACCCATTCAGATTTAGGCTACAGTCAGGAGATTTCTTTTATCTAACTAGCAGTTGACTGTATCTTCTTCCTGGAGTTTTTTTGTATTTTAGGGTCAGCTTCATGCCCAGTGCAAACATCTTAAAGTCCAGAAATCTATCCTATCAGTGGTCTCATTCTATAACTGATTTTTACCTTTTTTGTTTTGAGATACGTGCCAACTGAATTCACTTGTCCTTGGTTCAGCTTTTTTCTTCAGTCCCATAGAGACTGGAGTGAATTTTTTGCATCAGGCTTGACATGGCAGGAGCTTTGCCAGGATGTATGCCAAGTCACAAGCCTAAAGAGTGATCACACCATGCCACACTATTATTTCTCTACCCTGTCAACTTGCAGCTGCATATGGTTCTGCCTATGTTAGTAAATTAAATAGTACAAGACCCAGACCTTGATGTTCCTTGATATGTTCCTTGAATATGTTCCTTGGTGCTGTTAAATAACGTAGTCTCTGAAAAGATTCTTAAGCGTGATTTGGGAGGGATTTTTGCAAATAAATAGTATGTCAAAAAAGTAAGATTTTTCGTATTCTGACATCTTACCCTATTGCCTCAATTGAAATTTTGGGAGACAATGTAATAGCTTCAGATTGTTTCAGCTGTGATTTTTATGTTTGCCAATACAAATATTACAGATCATGTTGCACAAAAGCAAAAGCTTCTCTCATTCTCATCATCTATTAGAAGTTTTGTTTCTCAAGAGAAGAGAAAAACAATACAAAGACCACTGTGTTAGGTTGGAAATCAATGTCTTTTTTTTTTTTTTTTTGAGTAATTGGAAAACCTTAACAAGGTGTGATTTTGAGAATACTTTAGACAAAATGGTTTCTGTGTTGCTTGACAGAGTCTGAATGTTAAATAGGTCTGTGGTTTCCACTGCTTAGCTTAGTGGATAATTTACTATTGGCTCTTCATCCTTGTCAACATGAGGACAAATCTGAATTTGAGAAGTTGCAGATGTTACCCCATATCCTCTGCCTATATCTTACAGGAATTTAGTGGATCTCTGAAACTGCAGAGAAAGTACTGCATCCGTTTAGTTTAGCAAAAAAAAATATATGTACAATTTTTGCAATTTGGAATGAAAATCTTTGAATGTGCACAGTCTGCAAACAAAAGTAAGGAGAGTGTGATTGCTTTTCAAACAAAACACAAATATTAACATGTTCTTAAGTGGTACACTGTTCTACAGATGAAGTACTTCTACTATAGAAAAGAAAACATTTATTCTCAAAATGAATAAGGCCATTAATTTGGTTCATGCCTGTCCAAATAGGTACATTTTAATATTTTTACAGGATTCTAAGATAAAGACAATATAAAAAGAAAAAGAAGAGGGGATGGGCAGAATGTAAATTTTAAGATACAAGTAATGTGGCTTTATGTTGTGATAAACATTCTAGAGATGGTGCTGCTGAAAACCACTGAAAATTAAATAGCAATCAGGACAAGATTATGACTGAAATTGAGTGTCTGGATGTGTTTATCCCACAATACCAAGGCTCATATGTCTTACAGTTACACAGAACACTTCAATAGGGCTGGAAAATATGATACTTACTGGATTTTTACTTATAACTTCAACTTTCAGAGTGGTGTTGTAGCTTCTGCAAGAATATTTGACATACGAGGGAGAGATCAGCTACTGCTTGACAGTCAGAACCTGTACTAAGCAGTATGGCAGTGTATTGTATGTTCCATGCTATTACTTTCCTTCAGCCTGTCGCCTTAATCATCTAGGAAGACTAAAGTTCTTTCATTATCATTCTTAAAAATTTACAACTTTAAAGGTCTACTGCATTAATTCTAGATAGTTGGAAGGACTGAAGATAATTTAGTACGCTTTTGAACCTGCTCAACATTTTTTTTTCTACCTGACAGTTTGCACCAGGGAAGTGGCATTAGAAGTTTGGTTGTGAAGAATCTTTAATGTTTTCCATAGTAGTGTAGTCCTGAAGTCCTGTTATCTTTCCCAGTAGATATTACTAGTGAGCAAAGAGGACAGATCTAATTTTTCTCCTAAATGAGTATGATTTATGAAGGCACTAAAAAGTTCCTAACTGTGTTACTCATGATATAGTATACGACTCTGAATTGTCTTTTCCAAATGCATTCAGTAGAAGGAATTAGAAAATAGAAAATGGAGACAAAAGTTGTTCTGAACAGACTATGACCAATTTGAAATTGCTGCTTAGCTCTACTGTATAGAATAAAAGAAAAACTAATCAAGTTTCTGTGTTTCAAATCGTGAAATATTTTTGTATCTTTAACCTTTTAGGGTTCAGCGGGTGAACCAGGACCTAAGGGTGAACAAGTAAGTCATGCTACGGGTCACAGTACTTTCAATTTACACTGCCAAATGCTGCCGTACGTTGCACTGACTAGATCTGAAGGCTGATAGTATGTTTTTATTTTATGGTTATAGGGTGCACCTGGATCAGAAGGAGATGCAGGAGAAAAGGGTGACTTAGTAAGACATTATTATTCTTTTTTCACTGGATCTTAAGTTTCTTTGTTGCTACTTAAAACTTCAAAATATTGTTGGAGCACTTCAAATGCATTGTTTGATTGTTGGAAATACAATTTCAGTTGTGTACTAAATGGACATCTTGTGGTGCACAGCAGTTCTATTAGCCTGATTGTATATTTCAGCTATTTTAAAGCTCTTAGAAATACACATATTCCTGGGGTCTGTTTATGTGTATACTCCAAGTATTTGTATATAAAAAACATATATACATATTCACACCAATATATGTGTGTATATTTGTATATAAATTCTTGGTTTTTGAAGCAGTGAGGATGAAGTGGTAGATTAATTCAGGTGAAGTTGGAGCACAAGTAATAATTAACCTTAATAACACAGATTTGACTGAAATGCTCTGTATTCCCTTCATCTTCGGTAACAAGCTGAAGCAACTGGCTTTTAGAGGGAGATTGATTTGAGAAGAGGCAGTGGCACTGCAATACTACTGAAGAAGTAAGGCATGTGAATTCACATGGGTAACATGTGGCATGTGCCCTTGGGTAAAGGGTATTTTTTTTTCCTAGAGAAAGAGAAATGCACTAATGCAGTGTGTATTGTCCCCTTTTGAGTCTCTACCTGAAGTAGTGTGTCCAGGTCCTGGGTCCCCATGGAGCTGTTGGAGCTGGTCCAGAGTAGGGCCATGAACATGATCAGGGGGCTGGAGCATCTCCCCTATGAAGAAAGGCTGAGGGAGCTGGGCTTTTTCAGCCTAAAGAAGAAAAGGATCTTGGGAGACCTTATTGCAACTTTTAAGAATAGGGATCTTATAAGCAGGAGGGAGACTTAGTTTTTGCATGATCTGATAGCGATAGGACCAGTGAGAATGTCTTTAAACTAAAAGAGGAGAGATTTAGATTAGATATGAGGAGGAAATTTTTTAGTCAGCAAGTGGAGAAGCACTGGAACTTCTTGCCCAGAGAGCTCTGAGTGCTGCATCCCTGAAGGCATTCAAGGCCAGGTTGGATGGGGCTCTGGGCAGCCTGGTGTGGTGGTTGGCAATCCTGCCCATGGCAGGGGGTTGGAACTAGATGAGCTTTAAGGTTCCTTCCAATCCAAGCCATTCTGTGATTCTAGAGTGATAACTGTCATTTCTATTTGACTTAAGATATATTAATAAACAAGGTTACCTTTCTGGCCTTTCTAAACCACTTATTTCACCAATGTCATTTAGGTAGAATATAATTTTCTGAAATATTTCCAAGGGTAATCCAATAACATCGAAGTAGAGGAATTAATGTTTCGTAGGTGAACCAAGATTTTGAACCAAAACTCTTTTTTAAATTTTAAATTCTAATTCAGAATGAAAGATGTAAACTTCTCTACAGTGAGACTGCTATTCTCAGACAAACTGTAGAGGGTTTGCTGGAAGCCAGGAGCTATGTTGCTGGGAATGAAAATTCCTAGGGGTTTGATTTCCCTGTAGCACACTGAGTAGACAACTGCCTGGTTTCTGTTAACAACTTCTCATGGCTAACAAACACAACTTAATAAAACATCTGTGATTCTGACAAATAAGCAATACAAAGCCAGTTGTAAGAAAAATACTTTCTTGGTTGTGCTATACAGAAATTCTTATGAGAAAGGAATCTTACAGAATTATCTGAGATTTAAGTCTTATTTCCAAATAAATTGTAATTAATTTGAATTATTTTGAAGTGCAATGTCACATAATCGACAAGTGCCTTGGATGTTAAATGTGTGAGCTTTTTTACTTATACAGGAAAATAATGTGAAATTTACTGCATTTGTGATGACAGTTACAGTGGGTACTCTTTTCTAACAAGATGTGTGTTATTTTTGTTTAGGGTGACATGGGATTACCAGGTGCAAAGGGATCTGTAAGTATGAAGAACTGCACTGTTAAAGAACTACAGAGATCTGGTAGATAAAATTGATCATTTTCTGGTGCAGAAATGAGAAAACAAATAATGAGCTCTCAATTAAATCAAATGTGCTCCAACAGCATTTCTTCTTCCTAAATTTTGAGTACAATTAAGATGGCAATGAACATGCTCTTTGGGCCGTAGAGGAGTGGTGCAGCAGGGTGTCCAGTGTAATGGCTGCAAGCAGCATGTAGCCTTTACACTATAGAAGAGTGTCAGTAGAATTACGTTGTCTGTGTGGAAGTACTTCTGGCCCTGATTCCTTAACAGCTTTCATCCGTGGAAGGTGAGCAGAAGCTTGTATGTCACATAAGAAACAAAATTTGAGAGCTGAATGTGTTCTTTCATTTCAGAGTCACTGAAGAGCAGGATTATTGCAGCACCTGACAGTTTGGGCTGTAGTATCAGCAAATCAGCAATTCTGCCTACAGGGAATTGAGTCTGAATGTTACAAATTGAGCTATGCTTGTGTTCTTGGTGCCCAGTGTGCATGCTAGACAGCATTTACTGCTAGCTGAGATCTTACAGGAAGGACATAAGGAAGAGATGGAGTAGGGGAGAAATCTAGTTTTCTCTCTTCACTGCATGAAACCCTAGAGTGCTCATCATCCTGGTGAGCAGGGGGATGAGTAAACCTAACAGCTTGCCAGACCGGGCAAGAAAGAAGTGATGGCTTCCTGGTTGTGTAGCTCTCAAACAGAATTTTGCTCTCAGCATTACAGCAGTGGAAGTATATTCTAACGGCATTCTGGTGACAGGGCCTGTAGTGCGGCATAGATAGAAAGGAAATAGCTCCATCTTGTGGATTTAATGGGCCATGGTTTTGAGGATCACTTTCAGTGGGTGGTTGTTTTGTGTGTTTTTTTTTTTTTTTTTTCCTTTTTCTTCTTTTTTCTTTCCTTCTTTCCTTTTTGTCTGAGAGACTTGGGGAGCTGTAAACACACATGGATTTTGTTAAAAAACTTTCTTGTGGTTGTTTTTGTTTTCATTACAGTTGATTAACAGTAGTAGAATATCTTATACTGAAAGTAACTCAGAATTGGCCTAGGTCTCACTCTGCATTCTATTTAATTACTTAGAACATCTACTGGAGCAAAAGCTATAGCTTATTTACTAGAATGTACTTATGTGGTGATATAATGTAGTCATATGAACCCTACAATTTCTCAGGGAACAGGAGGTTATACCAGTAAAACAGCTCTTTATATCCATTCTCTCAGCACAGTAAGCTGGAAGTGCATCTGTTGCGGCACAGTGCCAACAGCACTTGGAGTGAGGGTGCTCCATTCCCTATGACAGCACAATGAAGCCTAGTCCCTCCAACCTGTGTACTGTGAACTCAGTTTGACACTTAAACAAAGCAAAAGTTTATATTCCAAAACCCAGCCTGGGGACTAGATGATGCAAGATCGTACTGTGATATTCTGTGAGGAATGACATTTGGAGCAAGAAGAGAGATGAAAAGTTTTTATCCTAAAGAGCACGTAACATCCAGAGAAGTCATATGTGACATGAATGAGGGCAGAAGTACAAACCAAGAGAGTGTTCTGTGGTAAAAACATTGTCTTGCACACGTTACTATGATGAAGGCTCTTTTTTTGACAGAATACCTTATTTTCCCACATATTTTCTTGAAATGAGAGGAACTCTTTTTAATTTTATAAATTGCACCATCACTAACTCTAGGTGCTTATATAAAAAGGATCTACGTGCCAATTCTGCATGCCAGTGGCTGTTACTTTGCATTCATGAATAGCCACTGTCACTATTTGGATGTGTCATAATAAGTCTACCACTAGCATAGCAGTCATTTAAAATTCTTTCATTCCCAGGTTGGTAATCCTGGAGACCCTGGTTCCCGTGGGCCAGAGGGAAGTCGGGGACTGCCTGGCATGGAAGGGCCACGAGGTGCACCCGGACCACGAGGCTTGCAGGGTGAACAGGGTGCTCCAGGTCTGCCTGGCAGCCAAGGTCCAGCTGTAAGTATTGCCTTCATGTAATTGATATCTTTTTGAACTCTTAGCTGTCACTTGCACCACTCCTTTTCTCACATCAGGAGATACATGCGCATGAGAAGCTGAAATACTACAGTAGGGTTCAAAATACACAGTATCTTGCAACAGACACATTTAAACAAAGGAGAAATATTAGGTTTGTATATAATTAGTCCTTTGGACCTCAATGTTCAGTTTACTTCTATTTTCTTATGCTCACCACACTCCTGTGGTGTGCATGTACCATGTCTTGACATGGGTGCATCACCCACACACAGTACATACCCACCTACCTAGTCAAATTGACTTCAGCTGCAGTAGTGCAGGGACTGGAACACCTTTTATTGAACAGCCACTGTCTTTAGCAGAAGTCATACTTAGAAAATATACTGTAATATCAACTGTTTTTAAGTTTTTATATTTTAATCCTAGGGAAAAGAACCAACTGATCAGCACATTAAGCAAGTCTGCATGAGAGTCATGCAAGGTAAATATGCTAAAACATATTTGATGTTTCTTGAGTATTTAAGTTACAAAACTCAACTGCTGTGGCAGCAACCAAGATTTTCCCAATTTCATCCAGAATAAATAGCCTGCCCTCAGAAGGGCGTGCTGTAGAAAGCTTCTACATGTGAATGGGCTTGTTCAGGAAGAGAAAGCTGTGAGGAGACCTCATTGCAGCCTTCCAGTACTTAAAAGGGGATTATGAAAAGGAGGGGAATCAACTTTTTGCAAAGGTTGATAGCGATAGGACAAGGGGGAATGGTTTTAAGCTCAGAGAGGGAAGGGTTAGATTGGATGTTGGGGGTAAGTTCTTTACAGAGAGAGTGGTGAGGTGCTGGACCAGGATGACCAGAGAGGCTGTGGATGTCCATTCCCTGGAGGTGTTCAAGACCAGATTGGATAGGGCCCTGGGCAACCTGGTCTAGTGCCAGTTCTGGAGGCTGTTGGTGCTGTCTGTAGCAGGAGCACTGGAACTTGGTGATCCTTGAAGTGCCTTCCTACCCAAGCTATTCTATGATTCTATGATTGTAGACACCATATGAGAAACTAGTGAAGGATCTGGAGCGCAAGCCTTATGAGGAGCGGTTGTGGGAGCTGGGATTATTTAGTCTGAAGAAGAAGATGCTCAAGAGAGACCTTGTTGCTCTCTACAACTATCTGAAGGGAGGTTGTGGTGAGGTAGGAGTCAGCCTCTTGTCCTGTCAGTAGTTACCTGGGACAAGAGCGATTGGCCTCAAGTTGTGCCAGGGGAGGTTCAGGTTGGACATTAGGAAACTTGTCACTTTAAAGACAACCATAAATGAAACTCAGCTCCTCAGTAGGCCTTGTTCACAGCTTGCTATACCTAGCCTTTCTCATATTTCTGCTGGCCATAGTTCTGTTTTATTTCAGATTCTGTTATCTTAGTATTTCTAGACTGTGAATGCAAAATAGCTATTCAAGTCATGCAGAATTTATAGCAAATGTCGTATGGAACTGTGTGTGGCTGTATCCACAGAAAGTTTTTTCTAAGGGCATATTGGCAAGATGGATTTGAAGTCTGGAAAAGGATCTTCAAGGAAAGAGATGACAGCTCCATTCTGTTATAGAAGTGGAGTGAAAGGGGGAGGAGGAAAAGGAAATAGCTAGTGTAGATCATCCCAAGGAACAACAAGCTGATTTTATGCCTAATGAATGACTTGAATTCCCTTTGTCAAAAACTTCTGCTGTGTTGCTTCACATAATAATGTCATCAAAGTATTGCTGGTGTTCAGGAGCTTCTCCATGGTCCAGGGTGGTCTGTATCAACCCATAACAAATGGTAGGGCTGTGTTTCCACCCCTGGGGTAGTTGATTCCAGGTATACTGAATGCCCCTCCAAGTAAAAGCAAACTGTGGTCTCTCTGCCACCAGAGGGACTGAAAAAAAGCTCACTGTTGATAGCAATTGTGGCATACCAGTTGGCTGTCTTTGACTCCAGTTGATACTGAAGTTCTAGCATCTCTGCTACAGTAGCACTTAGCAATGGTGTGATTTGATTCAGGCCATGGTATTCCACTGTTAGTCTCCACTCTCCAGTGGACTTTCACACTGGCCATATGGGACTATTGAAGGGTGACTGCTGATTAGTCCTTGGTTCTCTAGCTGGTGAATCAGCTGATGAATGGGAATTAGGAGTCCTGGTAGGTGCAATACTACTGCCAGTACACCACTGTAGTAGCGACCAGCATTTGCTGTTACCAGCCCCACAATAGAAGGCTCCTGCTCATCTGCCTTAAAATCAACATCATAAGATGATAAATTATTTACCAGATTTGAGTTCCTGAGCACAGATTTGAGGGGTGTCTTTCTTTTCAAAAATAATGCCTGCACTTACTTTACAGGCTCATTGCAATGACAAATGACTGCCCATGTGCTTTTTAGCTGTTCTTTGAAAGAAAGATGGATCTTAACTATTCACAAGTAGTAACGAAGAGAGACATTTGCTCTTTTTAGGGACAGCAGTTGAGTAAGTTTTCTTATAGATGGTTGAAAATGAAATAACAAAATTATAAGAGCATTTCTAAACAAACTGCATACATTTAAGTTATTTTGGACTGCAAACATTAAAAGCTTAAGATGTAGCTTCAGAATGACCAGTTTCACAGTGCCTCTGCAGTTTACCGCTGGTAGGTCTAAGATAGTAACTTATACATAACATACTTTTTATAAATAGCATTTTACATAAGGAAAGTTCTGTATTGTAATCCATCAGTTTCCATAGCAAAGAACATACATTCTTCTTTAGCAAACTCTAATACTTGTTTATCTCCTCATTCAGGTCCCACTTACAGCTTAATTTTGTCCTTCTGTTCATTGCAGAACAACTCTCTCAGCTGGCAGCCAGTCTTAGGCGGCCAGAATTTGGTGCTCCAGGTCTTCCTGGCCGACCTGGACCTCCAGGTGCTCCAGGGCCTCCTGGGGAAAATGGTTTCCCAGGACAGCTTGGACCCCGTGGCTTGCCTGGCCTTAAAGGTCCTCCTGGTGAGATTGGTCGTAAAGGTCCAAAAGGTAAGAAACTCTGTAACTGGCTTTTGGTTATTGACTGGAAATGCTTTTCTTGTATCTGAGGATACGTCATATATAAATGAAGTTCAGCATTCTCACGCGTTATCTGAATTAACATCAGACTTGGCCTTCAGAGTTTTCTGTGATGTATAACAAACACTGCTCAATACCAGAGGAATCCTACATGTAAACCACCCATTATTTACTATTGACAGCTAAACAACTGTGGAAATGAAGTTCTTCTGACCAAGTTATAGACAATCTAATAACATAAACAAGAACTGTTAATTCTAAGACAGAATATTAATCCTTTGAGCTAGAGATTTGAACATCTAATTTTTTTAAGTTGAACCTTGACAGTGGGTTAGTTGTTTCTTTTCATTTGTTTGTCTGTTTTTACAAGTTATAGATGAACATTGTACAAGTACACGTACAAAAGACTGCATTAGGAACCTAACCTGTTTTTCTGCTCCCATCTCCTCAGTTGCCCCATTAACTTAAGGACACATTTGCCTGGCCACAGTAAAATTAGTTTATAGATCTGTATTTTGTTATCAAATCACTTACACAATATGGGAAAGGACGAGCATCTGCCTGACTTGATCTAGAAATAAACAGCTGAATCAATTTCCTAATATTAACTGCCCTTTTCACAGACTTTTGAAGTTTGTTTTTCATATGCTGAAAAGTTTCAGCAGTAATTCTTTTCCGCTGCCCTCCCCCAGTCTAGTTGTGAACTTTACTTTAGCAAGAATTCCAGTCCCAGAAGCTGACACAAATGGTCAAATCCATTCACTACTGCTAGTTTACTTTTCTAAGTCTATCCAGTTTTTATATTACAAATGGCTGATAACAACATGCCTCATATTTAGGCACAATACTCGAGCCATTCTTATGTTTAACAGCATCACACCATGTACTGCAATTCATTGATCCTTTGTAAAAGACAACTCTGTAAGAAAATTGACTTGACTTAAATTGATGTTTTTTGTGATGTGCAAGGTAAATTAATCTCTTCTGTTCCTGTCTTAGAGGGTTTATATGCCTCCAAAGGGTTATACAGTAGAATTTTCTGCAAAGCCTTCAGTGTACTCTGCATGTATTATTCTTTCTATTCAGCGGTGGTTTCAATTTGTTTTCCTGAAGGAAGGTTTTAGTTAAAAAATTGTATTTCAGCACACAGCCAGGCTGTTGTTGGATTAGAGCATTTACTTTTGTCTCAACTTTTGTTTGAAAGAAAAATTGGAAAAATCTTTGATGAGAGAGGGAATAGAATACAAAGAAAGCAAACCTTAACTGCATTGTTGCTGTAGCTCTTTTACTGTTTTATTTAATGTAGTGTCATCTATATTCATAGAAGCAACAAAAACGTAGAAAATACAAAGGTGGTCTGATATGGTGAAATTGATTCAGCAGACAGCAGGCTGTACAGTGATGATATTTACAGAGCACATTAGGAAAAACTACCTAAAAACAAGCAAAAGGCTTTGTTTCCTATCATAATTGCCATCAAATTCCAACTTACCTTATAGTAAACCTGGAAACAAGACTGCAGACACCAAAGAGGTGTGTGCTCTCAAGCATGACAGTTTTCATGATGGTACTTTAAGATGCAAAATAGGAATTGCCTAGCACTTCAAACACCTGCCAACTACTATAGTTAAATTCTTTACATTGCACTGCTAGGCTAGTTGGGTAATTATACATTCCTTTGTGTAGGTGAGGCTGTTGGCTTGCTTACTTCAAAGCAGTCTAGGCAGAGGACTAGCACCTGAAAGAAACATTCAGTGCTTTTTCCAGCCTTGTTGACACCAGTCGTTATCCACTTCTGTAATTACCTGGTGAATAGATAGTGTAGGCTATTTAGTTCCTCCCACAGTCAGGCCATTCCATGGCAGTGCCAGAGTGCGAGGCCAAGGTAAGATAAGAGACAGTGGTGGTGTAAGTTGTCATCAGGGGCTTCACTGAAGTCAAATGACTGGACTAGGAGAATTAAGTTACTTGTTTTACACAGAATCCAATTTGATACCTTGTGAAAGATACCACAGAAAGTCTTGGATTATATGATCTTGGTAGCTGCAAATTTTGTGGCACGTGGCAGGAACCTTGCGAGTGATCTTTATAGCTTTCCTTGGATTCCTCGTAGTCACTACAGTTCCACATATCTCTTAGAGATGAACTGACATTCCCCATCCATTTGGGGAGCTGTGTGAGATGGGAGTTAAAGAGAGGGCACCTAAGATGTGTTTTTTTGTTTTTTTTTTTAAAGTAAGAAGGAGGAGGAAGTTGAGAATGGTTTAGGTCGTAACGGGAAATAGAAACAGAGGAATGTGTGCCCATGAGATGATAGCAGAAATTATGAAGATACAGTGACTTCAATAATATCAACAACAGCAAAGTCGAAAAGACTTGGATCAAAGGATAAGAATCAAATGGAGAGTTTAAGTAGGGTGTGCACAGCTGGTAAACATGTGCACTGTTGAGAAATGTATATGGTGATCAGATTTAGACTTTACAACTAAGACAATAACAAAAATCAAAGCTTCCTCTTACTAAGATGCTTTCTGTTTGGAGCTACATATTAGTTTGAAGAAAAGATGGGCATCCACTAAAGAAAAGTCTCTGAAATAGCAGTGCATGAGAGCAAAGTAATTTATTTTTACTGCAGTGAATATCTTTTGTGGATGTCAATAGAATACTGTATTCTGAGCAAATCAACTTCTCTGCAATAGCTGTCTCAAGGAACAGCACTTGAGAATTTTTAGTTATTAGCTGAGTTCATTTGGTTTTTCAAAAGCCCTCTGACAGTAACCTCAGGCCATAATCCAAAATAGCCCTTGCGGTTCTGTGAGCTTGGTTTATTTCTGCTATATAGGTTATGGAACATTTCATGCGGTGCTTACTGTCCTGTCCCCATTTTTTTCCCCCCCCTCCATTGTCTGAGTATAACTCAGACATAGAGAGGGAAAGAAGGCAACTCAAATCCCAAATCTTTTACAAGTGTCAGGACTTAGATACAGCCAGCTGAATTCTGGAGGGGTGGCTTACTGAAGATAATACTCCAGGTAGGCTCTAATGTTTCAAAAATTCGCTTTAGGTGAAGCAGGAGAAAGGGGAGAAAGAGGATTTCCTGGCAGAGGAGTGAAAGGTCTCCCAGGACCGAGAGGTCTTCCAGGTAAGTATAAAAGGGTGAGGATAAAGAAGAAAAGGAAGATATTTGTAGTAAAAATTTATTCAGAACTGATACTTCAAGCTGCCTTGAGAATCTAAAAGGTGTCCATTAAGCAATAAACTTCCAAATAACAGTACTTCATTATTATTACTTTGTAAGTCATGATAAAATCAGCTCTTTCTTAAAGCACTACCGCTCCACTCCATTTCTGTCAGCATAGAAAGATTAGAAAAAAATACATACAGAGCATTAAAATAGAGGAAATTGTTAAAGAAAAGGAAATAAAGAAGAGCAATAGAAAGACCAGATTCAAACACCAGACAATCTTACTAGCAGGTGCAGCTTCAAAATCTCCATTCATAACTTAAGACATTTAAAACACAATTATTTATTTCTGTCGTATTTAATTGCAGCGTTAAGTAATAGAGGTCCAGGATGGATACCTGCTGATAAGTGCAGCACAACTGGCCTCTAGTGGCCAACAATGAGAATAAGCATTTCCATAACCATCTTTGTATGGCATGTTTCTGTGTATACACAGACAGAAACTATCATAATTTGTTCTCTTTGTAAAAAAGGAAAACAATTTCACTTGAGTATATACTGATAATCAGAATGTCTGTGACACTCAGTATTCTCTTCTTTGGAAATTTATGATTGGAAGAGGCTTGCTAAAAACACTGCATTATTTAATACCTTCATCGAAGTTCTAGAAAGAAAAAAACATACATTAGTGCTCAACCATTCCACTCTACACATCTATTGCCCAACATATCCGAATGGAGAATAACAGTAAATTTTTGATATGTCTCCTTCCGGAGTGGTAATATTACGCTGAAATAGTGAGTAGCATTCATGAACATTACCAACAGAGCTGTCTGCAGTCCTCCAGTCAGCTATGTGGTCTTGGTTCTTATAATGGCAGATCTGTACCAGTGCAACTGCAGAGGACTGTTGCTACAGATGTATAAACGCAGTCTGGTTCTGTGTTAAAAAATAACCGTCCCTCTGAGTGGTCATCTCTCCTGGGAAGACACTGAGAGCATTAAAAAGGGAAGCCCATCTTCACACAGCTTTCAGTAAAGTTTTTAGTAAAGCTAAAAAAGTGGTAAAGCCAGCTGTGTACCAACCACATCACGTGCTCCCAAATTGAGACCTGCATCTGCTTTTCCAGGTGAACCAGGCAAACCCAGCTATGGCAGGGAAGGCCGTGATGGTGTACGAGGTCCCCCTGGGGTGGCCGGTCAGCCTGGGATTCCCGGTCCTCCTGGCCCTCCTGGCCCTCCTGGGTACTGCGAGCCGTCGTCTTGCCGAATGCAGGCTGGACAGAGAGCTGCTGGTAAGAACATGAAAGGGCCGTGAATGGGCAACGCAAAAGCCACAAAGCATTAGCATCAATTTACATCCTGCACAGACAGCTGAAAAAAAACAAAAATAAGGAATGGAGGAGAAACACAACCTTGCACCCAAGATTTCAGTAAGGCATTTTGAACACAGTGGTTGTACATTGTTTGTAAAGGCGCACTTGGCAACACGAGTTGGAACAATGGTGCTTACAGAAATACACAGGAAGCCTTTTGGCTCTTTCTCCCTTTGGAAAAATAAAGGCACTTGTTAATTAAGATTGTTCTTAAATAAAGAGTTGCCCTGAACACTTCTTTACCCATACTTAATTTCTTTGCATGAAATACAATGACAGAATATGTCTTCAGACATAAAAATAAAAAAAAGGAACAGTTTATTGACTTCAGTTGTAGCTTTTTTTTTTTCCTGCTTTTTTGTGCTTGTAAAATAAAATCTAGAGCTCCCTTGAGCAGATTACATCACTTCATATGCAGGCACTTCATTGCATGTACATGCTGTACAGGATATGCTATAAGTCTCCCTCAGCTCTTTGGTTCCATTGTAGAAATACAAGGGGAGACTGTTTTCACAGAAAGCTGCCACTGCTGCCATCTTTAATGCTGTAAATCTGTATACGTACGATCACTGGGTTCTGGTGAATAAGCCACATGGAATAACCTCTTCGTTTTCCACTTCAGTTTGTGTTGCATTCTTAATTTCGGATGAAACCTATTCCAGCTTGACTCCTTTTATGTGAAATTAAAAAAAAATAAGGCAGGAAGCCCTTGTCAGGGGAATGTTGAGTCCCAGAAATGTACTCATTTTGTAGCCAAGGTTACATGTTTTGAAGTCACGTCTGTGGTTGTACAAAAACCCAAATAAATAATGTCTTAACTCCCTGGTTGCTTTTCTATGTATGTTTACATTCAGTACCAATAAACAGAACAGCTAGAAGACCACCCGGGTTGCCATTTTTAGAGAAACTCAATTTGTAGAGAAAAATATGCAATGTGGATATTTTGTTTCTCTCTGTATAAATTAAAGTGTGTTTTTTGACTTACCTTCTCTGAAGCGTGTCCTTTCTTACAGATGACAATGAAACGATCCTACGGCATTTTCTTTCATTTTGCTTTTAGTCACCCGAATTTTAAAATACAAATTTTAGCATTATGCTTTAGGCATTTTCTTTTCTAGCCCTTCATTGTCTACCTCTATTCAAAATTGTTGACTTGTAGGCCATGTGAAAATATGAAGTAACACAAGCAGCTGAGCTCTGCCTGTACCACACAATAGAACACTTAGGTAGAAAAAATATGTATTCTAAAAAGGGATACATAAACCTTCCCCCAAAGAAACCTGATGCTCTCGCTGCATTTAGGAGCTGCTTCCCTGCAACTCATCTGCTGACAGAAAGTGCCTAAATAAGATCATGAGGGAAAAAAGTTGTCTGATCACATTACTAACTAAAAGAAAGTACAGTTTGCACATCCATCAGAGACTTTTTGGGCCAACTTTCTCATAACCGACATCTTCTACTTCAATGCTACAAGAATTATTAATCAGAACAGATGAATGCAAAGAATTTCAGTCTTAAGAAACAAATCCATTCAATTGCATACCCAGTGATTGACGTGTTCATAAAGAACAAGGTTCCGCAAGGTTTCCAAATCCAACAATAGAGGTTGGAAGGGACCTCAAGAGATCACTGAGTCCAACTTTCCCCTGTGCTAAAGCTGGTACCCTACAGTGGGTCACAGAGATGGGTGTCCAGGGAGGTCTTAAACATCTCCATAGAAGGAGACTCCACAACCTCTCTGGGCAGTCTGTTCCAGGGCTCTGTCATCCTTACCATAAAGAATGAGGGTGGTTTTTACTGGTTTAGGTCACGATCCTCAAGAGCAGGTAATGTAACAAATAAAACACTACCATTATTGCCAAATTGTAGTTTCACCAGCAAACGTTTATTTTGATTATAAAGTGTGTAAAACTGTTAAAAAGAAAAAAAAAAAAACATGTTAACAGAAAGAATGAAAATATTATTTTCCATATGTAATGCATAAACATAATGAATCAAAAGAAGCAAACCCCCCAACATTTAAATAGAAATGAGAAGTGCTTTAAAAAATATAGTCTGAAAATGCATAAAATTCCACAATGGAGAGAAAACATTCATATGTTAAAAAAAAAAAACAACCCAAAACCAAATCAGAACTATTACAATCAAACAGATTTAACACTGAGGGTCAATTCAATGCAATGTTATTTAAGTGGACATCTTGGGATTGTGTCAGGTTTCATTCAAAGAGTGACAGATTGCATACCAAAAGATATCAGGAAGTGGATTTTACTACCAGGATGTTCAATTGAAGATTTAATTGTAGAATTATGAAGTTGAAGGCATGTCAATGATGGTGATGCAGAAAAATGTAGTGCTAATTTAAATAAAAATGCTTTGATGGGACAAAGCAGAGAGATTGAGAGGTACCCCAAGCCAATGGCAGTGCTGGCTGTTCTGAGCAGATGCTCCTGGACAATCTTGCTGAGCTCCTACGGAAATACTGTTCTCCTGTCCTGGTTCAACATCTGAAGACACAATACTGTTTTTGAAGGGAAGACTCTGAAAGCCACTTTTACCCCTCTTTTTCCCTTGGGAGACTTAGACAGTAATAGAATAACAAAAATGCCTGAATTTACCTGAAGTTAACAGTTTCTTGAATGAGATTGCCTTATTTTATACTGGAGCTCAGTACAGCCAAAAGCAACTCCTGCTGGATTCAACAGCCCTGGGCTTGATGTCCAGGTGCTGAATGCCCACTGGGCTCACTGCCGTGACTGCCCGCCCTTGTTTTCTCTTGTGGTTGCGTGGGCCCTCTTGTGATAAGAAAGGAAAGGCCACCATACATGTCAGAGCCACAGTTCATTTGGATGTACAGGAAGCATGAGAAACATTCCCATTCCATTCCTATTTTGGAGATATCAATGGCCACATAAGTAATGTAAAAAGAATATTTTCTATCCACTTAATACATACTCATTGAATTGAGCCTGAAATGTTGCAAACCAAAAAGTACAATGAAAGAAAGAAGCAACCAGTGTGCATGTACTGTGATTAACTCAGTGACAGATGCATATCATTCAGAAATGAAAGAAAACAATAAAATATGTCATCAAAAATCTTCATATATATCAACCAAAGACAGAATATATACACATTGAAACTTCAGTAAATAATTGAATGTATTTTAAACCAGCAGAATTAGAGATAAGCTGCTAATAAAATACACGTCGTCTACATTCTTTTTAGCTACAACTTATTTTGGTCTAGAATCTGTAACGTTTGTTAGCAATTATTATTTGAAAACCACATTTTCTTAAAGTACGGTGAAGCTTGAGTTGACTTTGTCAACTTCAGCAACAACCAAGGCAAGGTCAGAATTAAACTTGTTTTCCGTGATCTACACCAACCTCTGTGTATGGAGATGGATTTACAAACAACCCAGAACAATCTGATTATAGTGATCATGACAGACTTCAAAGAAACTCTGCATGACTCCATATATTTAGAATCTATCAAATACTAAAACAATACTTTAAAAAAAAACCACCAAGAAAAGCTAGGATTGTTTTGTTTCCTGAGATACTTGTTATGTTTTCACGTGCTAAGTTGGAGCAGCGGTTCTACCAACCTGGTGAAACAGAAGGTTAGTGGCTGGCTTTATGCCAGTGTATTTGGAGAAACAAGTGTATGAAATGCTAACACAGCCCATGGGGTTTTCACAAGACTCCTATGTAAACATTACAGAACAAGAAAAAAAAGCGTACGCCAACAATAAAACAGTATTTCACCATTGTGAAAAATAAGTGCCAAAATATTTTGTGTGATTATCCATTAATTTTAAAAGTATGCATATTTAACAAAGCTGTGCATATCTAACATCTGTCACAATGCATGATCATAAAACAAAGGGAGGACTGACAACGCGCTCAATCCTGCGTCCCTATCACAGTGCTCTTTTACCATTGAAACCGAATCCAGTTTAAGACAACAATATTGGTTCTTAAAACATTGCCAAGCAGGCTGCACTGCTACTTGACTGCACAACTGTGTGATTGCACAACTGTGTGATTGCACTGCTTTATTTTTATTAACCTTGCAGACTTGCTGCTCCCCTACAGATACTGGCAGAATGGAGGCCTGAGAGCAGCAGGTTCTCCTACTGCATGTTCTTCTGTTACATGTACATATACAAAACACAAATAACCTAAGCAACACTACCTGAAAATAATTACTCAAGAAAGGTGGTACTTCTGCATAAACCACCATGTAAAAATAAATGGATTTTAGGAAAAAAATACCAGGCTCAAGAAGAAAACCAGAAACGCAAACTCTTGTGCTGTGCACCTACCCAGCACCGCGTCATTTCTTGTGCTGCTGAACTCAGCCTTTGTCTCCTCACCTGTGCTGGGATGGTGTCCTGAACCTCCTGGTGGGCAACAGCAGCTGTGCTGCAGCCTCAGACTGTTTCACCCTGCCTACATTTGTTATTGCTTTCTTCAGGCAAACTGGGTAGTGCTGTCCATGGCTGCATTTCTAAGAAAGATTTCAACTATTTTGTCAAAGACATTTCAGGTCAAAGTTGTAGGCAAAGATCTGCAAATTAGAGAAATACCTTGTGCTGCTGAAGAAGTAATCGTCCCTCTTTAGTTTCTTGCAAAGTTTACTGCAGCACAGACTGCTCAAAACAGATACAGAATTGATGCCGTGGATGCCCCATACCAGTAGGCGTTGAAGGCCAGGCTGGCTGGGCCTCTGGGCAGCCTGATGTAGAGGGAAGTATATCTGCCCATAGCAGAGAGTTAGAACTGGATGGTCTTTAACATCCCTTCCAGCTCAAGCCATTCTATGATTCTATGATAAAGCAAATCACAGAACAGATTAACACCTATTTGCCCTCCCTGGTTCCCTGTCCCCAAACCTAAGACAGTATCAGTATGAAACTGCAAACAAATTTCAGGGACCAAACCTGCAAACTACCCAGACACATTTCCAGATACAGCCTGCTTTCAATTCTAAATACACCGTGTTGGATAACACAGCGTGATGGGAAGTCATGCCAGGGGGAACTCTGCTCACCCCAGGTGAGGAACATGGTATCTTAAAAAAATGAATCGAGACAGCCCATATCACAAAATACCCGTTTTCTCACATGAGAAAATTGATTTGGGCTTTTAAAAAATAATAATAATAAAAAAATACATCAAGTATAATTACCTAAGCAAATTCAAAGTTTAAATACATTTTAAAAGACCTGTAGCTTTGAACCCCAAAAAAAGAACAAGGCATCTGTAGGAAACAAAGATGAAAAAATAAACTTCTTCAAATACAAAAAGTGATCTACTTTCTGATCAGTTCAAGTAAATTAACAAACAGAAGTAGCATCTGGCAAATAACAAGTGCTCAGTTTCAGCTAGCTAAAAGCCCCAAAATATACACATAACCCAACAGCGCGTGGCAGTCTATGTACAGCGTTCCAGGAAGAGGGCTGCGCAGAGACCTTTCAGTCCTGTGATGTTCCCTAAAAGACAGCACCCTTTTTGATATTGTCACAGAAAATGAAGTTTATAATTAATGCAGAAAGTAAAAAAAATATTTGGATTTGACATAAATTGGAATTACTAGAGAATTAAAAAAAAAGCATTCATGGAGGACGCCTGACCAGCAGTTCTTTTGAGTGGACTGAGAGTGGTGTGCAGGGTCTGTTTCAGGACCCAGCAGCTGTTGGTGCACACAAAAAGCGTCTCAAAATGCCTGACCGCAGAGGCCCAAGAACAGGAGACCAGCCCTGGAGCAGCTGTAACACTGAAGGGAAACCAAATCATGCTCTCCAGGCACAGGAGGTGTGAAAGAGGAGCAGCAGGTGTTGAGCTGCACAGCGGAGGGAAGAGATGTTTCCTGTGTGCCTTCACAAGGAATGGGCACCCACCACCTGCAGAGCAGGCCTGGGCCAGCCCCCACCGAGGGATGAGCAAAAGAGGAGGCTGAGAGCTGAAGGATGTCCTTAAGGCTTTGAGCCATCTGCCTCCATGCTCACCAACACACGTGTTGAGCCCCTCATACATGCCCCAGGCTGCTGGCATACTGTAGCTCACAGATTCCCTTGGAGAATGGTTTCATGACATCCACAGGTTTTCTGGCACCCTCCTTCTGGTTAACCTCTCCTGTCCCAGGTGGCCACTTGCCAGTATTCCATCCCCATTCATTTAAACATCTTCCTTGTGTCAAGCACCTTATTCCCTCAAAATATCTGACTGATTAACAGCCTAAGTAACACCCAGACGCTGTTCTTAGGGTTAGTTCTCCTCAGAAAGTGTGCCTGAAGGCTTGCCATGTTCTCTGGCTACCTAACATTAACACATCTTTCTCCTCTTGGACTAGATACAAGTGCTAGGAACTCTATTCAGAACAAATGGCAATACAATTCTAATAAGTATGTCACCATTATTTTCTTTCTGTTTTGAAGCAAAAAGAAACCAGATGTTAATTTCTCAGAAGAGCTCCTCCAGAATCCAGCGCTTCCAGTCTGGGAATGCTTCCCAGATGGCTGATGCAGAAGTTGGCTATCTCAGCACTTCTGCAGCATGAAGGTTATCAGAACCACTCAGTGGCCTACAGTAGGACAGCACTGCTATCTCCCAAGGAACAGCACAAGAGGCTGCAGTGCTGCTTATGTGCTGTGAACTTGGACTATAGCTGCCCAGAGTCTCTTAATAGCACTTTCAATTTCTATTACACTGTAGCCAATTCCTTAGGATTAAATTAGGAAACAGACAACCCTAGGCACCAAGAGTGAAACTGCATCCAACTCTTCTCCTGCCTTTTCAGAATCTGCCTCTGTGCAATTGGTTTTCTCCATCTTTTCTTTTGTTCAGTCCTCTGACCTGTGCAGGACTCACATTTTCTTCTCTTGTGTTCTTTCTCAACAGTGTCTGGTCTTGTAGGATTTATCCTTCCTATGTTTGCAAGCTGAAGGCAATCAAGCTCTACGCATTACACCTTTCCAAGGACAGATTCCTAATTTTTCTGAATCTCTGAAGGTTCCTTCTTTCACTGCTAATATGTGTACCTGTGCCAGACATCTTTTTTTTTTTGTAAGCAGACATAATGGCAGAGTAGCTTAATTGCAGGCAATGACGACATACTTGCTAAGTTTATATCACCATTAGAAAATGTGCCAGATGTTAGTTAAGGACAACACCATGAGTTCTTAGCAGTTTTACACCTGGAGTATATGCAACCATGACTAAACCAAAGTTCAAGTTCTCAGGTGGAATAGCATTCACCTTCCTTGGGGCAGCACCTTGTGTACTCCCAGTCAGTATGAATCTGAATTGGATGGGAGTAGAGAGATCATAAAAATATCTTCGCTTCCTTCTGTAACCTCTAGAAAGCTACAGAAACAGTTGGTAGCATCCATGACCCAAACCTGGTTCAGAGTGGGTGCTGGAGCCTTCTCAGGTCAGTAACACTGAGTCTAAATAGAGTTCCCAGCACTCCAGCTAAGATCCTGCAGTCACCACCAATGAAGCTCATAAAAATTATTTGGGCCTATTTTCTCCTCAAAGCAAAATAAATATGAGAAACATAACACATGGAATGCACTCTGAAAAATAAATGTTATCATAATTATGACACTGCAAATAGAATAGATAACGGCTCAATTCCGTCCCTTATAAATTATCTACAGATCATGCAGTGTCATGGGGACAAAAAATGCACCAAGTATTTCAAAGATTAAATTAACTTATCGAGAAGAGTGAAAAGTGATTGTGAACCCAAGTGTCTGTGGGAGAGAGTTTTATTTCCCACTGGTGCGTGGCCGGGTCTGTGACACGTGGTAATAGCAATCTGCTGGATTGCATCTTCCATTGGGTCCAGGTGGCCCCTGTGGTCCGGGTGACCCTGGAGTTCCTGGAGGGCCTGGCAGGCCAGCAGCTGGTAAAATAAAGTCAGAATTAGCACAGTCCCCTCCAGAGCACATGCAGTGTCCTTCCTGCAACACATCCCCGAATGTTAGCTTCACAACAGCCCGTGTGCAAGAAAGCAGTTGTATCCGACCCCATGCTATAGCAAAGTCAGAAGGAAATTGGAAATTCCCTGATGCAAAACTGGTGTGAGAACCAGGAGAAAGGCATGTTAGTTCACAAATAACAATAGCATAAAATAAATCTGCGGACTTGTACCTGCATGGCCAGGAGGTCCAGGATTACCAGGCAGTCCAATTCCAGGTTCACCTCTTTCCCCTTTCTGTCCTCTATAACCTGCACAGAAAAGAGATATGAAAATAAAAGTGTCCTCTTGTTATAAACAGTAATCCTCTATAGACCTTGTTGACAAGAAATTATCAAGACAAACATAATTGTGAAAACACCTACTCACTTCACTTTTTTTTTCCTGATACTAGCAATGTTTTCTGAGACACTTACTACATTCCTATACTCTTTCTGGAAAATATGAGCATTGTTAGCTATAACTGTTGCATCCTCTGCCAGAGAAACCTCACTATATTTACTAGTCCAAACTTTCCCAAAGATTTTAAGTTACCTTAGAATTTTAAGTTACCTAAGACTGTATATTCTGTTCCAGTGTCATCTGTTTGATGATGTGATACAAAGCACCAACCAAAAGGACATTTGGATTCCAGACTGGAATCTTGAGCTGGAAGCTGTGTGCTTAGATATTCCGAGAAGATCTTCTCCATATCTACTGTAATGCACCTGCCCTTAGAAGTTGTCTTTGGAGCTTGTGCAGATTATGGGTTCTAGCACAGAAAGCCGCCTTTGACCCAAGTACCTCTACACTGTTAACATGGTGTGATTGCGTTCCCTCCCAAACACCCCAGAATTTGGCATGTAAGGTGACAAAGATGATTAATTTGCTAACTTCTGAACACACTCGGTATTAAATTTGCTTTGGTTCCAGGACCAGTCTATTTCCAGTGTCACATATGTCACACCTCTTGTGAAGAGATGTAGCTTAGTCTAAATTAAAAGAGAAGAGGCACAGCTGACCAGTCAGCATAGTGGTGTCAGTCCACCTGGTGTCTCATGAATGACCATGGGTGCCAGTGGATGGAAGGCAAAGGTTGTGCATCAGTGTACTGCAGTCTATGCAACAGTGGTACTTTACATGGCAATCTAGAAGGAAACTATTTTAATTGCTGGGGGTACTGATTCATGTTTGTTACAACAGACACAATGCAAGAGGAAAGGTACACAGTACTCAAATCTTCTGTTAAATGCAGGCTTACTACAGATTTTGGTAGCAGGTTGCATTCTGGATTTTGAGGCAGTGCATCAAGTATCCTTTATCCTATCTCTCAGCACTCCACAGAGGCAAAAAACATTAGGAAAGCATGCAGGGTGACATGCACAACACAACAAATGGAAATAAAGTGTTTAAAAATGCACAGAGAAACAAACAAATCATGCATTCTGGTTACGGAGTTGTATTAAACAGAAGTGCGTAAGGCATATATGCACACAGGCTATAAAGACTCAGAAAAGCCAATATGAATGTGTCTGTACTCAGCTGTGACCCTTGATTTTCTCTTCAATGACTGTTGTAGTGTTTATAACTATACCAAGTTGGTTGGTTTCGAAAACCTTGCGTAACACATAGTAGTGGCTACTGCTTGAGAAGCTCAATCACACAACCACAGCATCTATTGCATTTCCTATTTATTACAGATCTCTGTACTTCTTCATTTACAATAGATAATTACAGTACATTTCTCACTACAAACCCAGTTAATTGTAATTTTACAAAGTAGTGCTGTCACTAATCATTGTTTTGGGAAAAAGAGAGAAATCACATTTATGATGCATCACATTTACAGAGTCCATGATAACCATTACTATAGATATCTGACACAATGCAGTTGAAAAGGGATTGAGATAGATCAAAAGTTTCTGCAAACATCAATAGAATTCAAGACAATAAAGAAAAAAAAACACAGTACAAACAGCAGCCTGCCTATGCAAACTTATGAACAGGGGTGGTGTAAACAATTACTGGCTGTATCAGAATACACATGCAAAGGTGTAGGTGGTACATACTGGCAGATGTTCTGTTGACACTGAAAGTTAATACAAAATTTCCAGGTATGTTTTCTAAAAATAAGGCTTTATTTAACAAAATATAAGCATATTAGTAAACAGGCCTGTATGTAAACAGTCTAGCAATGCAATATGTAACCTTAGCAGTAAAATATTGGATTTTAAATGAGGTATATTTGCTCAGAACTAGGTCCATGATTACTCTTCTAGAAGATAATATCACCTTCTTTCTGAGCTTAAAGTAATAAACTCACACATAGTTAAAGAAAAATATTACCAAACGCTTAACTTAGATTTTGATTTATTGTTTTTAACATATGTCTATGTTAAAGGCACATGTCTATTTCTACTGGTAGAATTACAATTCCAGTAAGAGGAACTGCTCAATTCAAAAGGTCTTAGCAAAGCCTTTCACTTAGGTTCCAGAAGTTTTGTTATAATTTCTGCAACACAAAAGTTGCACATAAACATGTACTCAGAATGGGTAATACAGTAAACACATGGTAGTAGTATATAGCAAGGATGTATTTTAAGAGAGAAGCATTCTCCTTCTGCTCATAGATTGAGTGGTCACAGCTAAAACAGAGCTTTTGGTTCAATGACCTCTAACAGAACTACAGATTTGACAGTCAGAACGTCGCTGCTGTAACATCCTCAGCTTTACTTGGAAACGATGCAAGTTTGTGTCTATGTGGTATGGGATCAAAAAGCCATCCCATTTAAACAGCTCCAAAAGTGTTCTAACTACGTTACTGCGACCTTGTTCTATAGATAGCTGAAACCAGCATGCCAGTATCTAGAGAAATCAGAGGTTTTTTGATACAAACATAAGCAAACACACAAATGTGACAGAGAACAATGGTTCTGAGCTATCCACAGTATTACACTGCACCAATACTCTGCAAATCACTGCAATCTTAAAAGCAAAAAACTGCAAAACAACCTTGCAGCTGAGAGGTAGCAACTGAATGTCTAGTCAGAGTAAACCAAGTTAACTTAACCTTACAAAACAAAAAGCAGTTTACAGGAGGTAACAGTTTAAACCAGTGCAGCTATTCCAGAAGAGTGACTGTGCCTGGACAACATCCACTACAAGGGGTTCATGATGTCAACCACAGTTTCAAAATGCTTCCACCATACAAGTTAATAATTGTATTAAAATACATACAGTTTATAACAGGGGTCAACAATAAAGGCAAGGAATTGTCACTATTTATCAGACAGTATTTTTCTTTCCTGAATGGGGATGTTTGATTCCTTGGTGCTATCTTGATAGAAATAGTAAAGCTTAGCTAGGTTGAGTGCTTCTTTTTGTTTGAGAGAAAGCACCATATTAACGTAAAAGACAATATGTATCTCTGGGCTGCAAAACTCTCACAGGGAAGTTTTCTCTAAAGGACTGTAATTAACATACAATTAGGGTTTAGCTATCCAATTAAATGACTACAGTCAATGGAACGAGTTCCTGTAACACTGGGCTTCTCCAGGAAGTCTTGTCTGCTTCATCCTTTATGGCTGAAAGTGAACTGAAATATGCAAGGATGCTTTTCAGTCAGCTCAGAGATTTGAAATTCTCTTAGCTGTTGGTGCTCACAATGACACGCACAGGCACTACTGGGAAACGCATGACCTATATTTGTAAGTGTGCTTCTCTCATGGTAAGCTCTCATTCATAGTGTAATAAGGAGGCAAGACAAATTTTTGGCTTTCTTTTCTTTTTGGCAGCACAGTTTCATATATCTTTTGATATATCGAATGGAAAAAAGTAATTTTCTTTTTATAAATATGGAAGAAGTATTGCAAGAGAAGTAAATGCTTCTTACTTAGTTTAACTCTTAGTAATGTAAAAAGAGTATTGAGTATATTGATAGAAGAAATGGGAATTCTGTGTACTACCTTTACTTAAGCATAAGGCACAAAAAAGCAGTTTTATATTCTTTCTTTTTTCAAGCATAGCTATCATCTTTACTCTTGATGCTCACTAGCTGGAAATGAAGCCTAGTACAATGTTCTACTTCCCAGAAGCATCTGAGACTATTCACCACATACATTATCATTGATCAATCTGCCACTGACATTAAAGTATACTGTTTATGGTGATCTGAATATTCAGTTAATGATGAAGTCAGTGTTGTAAGATTCTAAGCCTTCTACTGTTTTCCTTGATCCTTTATTCTTGTTCTTCTCATTCTGAGCTTCTGTCAGGGGTTTGCGCTTATCAATGTTAGTAAGTCCTTATTCTTCTGATAGCTTTAGGATCCACACATCTTCAGTTTTGCTTTCATGTTCTTCATTCCAGTCTGACTTGCTCTGACTCCAGAGCAGACCAAACTAACAAAAGATAATAATAAAGAACTACCTACAGATAAACTGCAATTTACATATTGCCCACAAAATATTATTAATCTGTAAATTATTTTTTCTTTTACTCTTTATTTTTTCTTTTTCTTTTAATCTCAGATGGGCTGAGCCTTCAGTAGAACACAGCCATGATCTTGGATTCCTTGAAGCTAAGTTTGCAGTGAAGGACAGTTCAGTGGAATGAGAGTCCTATACTGTCTTGTCTGACTGCATTGCATTCTACGAATTACCATTTGGGGCAGAATGAAAACCTGATCACTCTTGAAACTGATTTGTGAAAATAGATTACTTCACAGTATGAAGGATGTATATTGTAATATTTCAGTTTTCACGGCTTCTTACAGAACAGTAATTGCCTTCAATTCTTCCTCCCTTGCGCTGTTTCAGGATCAGAGCTGAAAGCACTCGTATATCAAATTTTGTTTCTTAAATTAAATGGTCTCTCAGTATGAAATATAATGTAAATAGTTACAACAGAGTGCTGGCTTATTGTTTCTGATGTGTTCAATTATTTTGGAGAGAAAATAACTTCTACACTAATCCAAAATATCTGCCAGTTTTAGAAATCTGTCAGTGATTAACTCTATCATTTATTAGAATAAAATGCACTGATTAGGAGTTTTAAATCAGTAAAATCCACACATTTACTATGGGTTAATACTTAGATCTAGTCTGGAAAAAAAAAAGTACAGTTTTAAAAGTTAATCATTAGAAAGCTAGGTAGGTGATCTTGGCTTATTTAATAATCATTAGCAAGTGTATAAAGATTTCAAGATATAATTTGTGAGGCCATTATTTGGAATTCCTACCTTGAAGCCCACGTTCCCCAGGTGGTCCTGGTAAACCATCCTTTCCTGGGGGCCCTGGTAAGCCGTCTTTTCCTGGAGGTCCTGGTTTCCCATGAGCTTGGGAGGCAAGCAGTGCAGCAGGCAGCTTCAACTGGGACATAAACTGAGCCATCCTTTCTTCAATAAGAAAGGACACAAGAAAATAAATGGTAAGAAATCAGTTCACAAAATACATGAAAATAAATAATTCCCAAAGATCCAGCCCAGTAAATTTCTGGAAGTAAGATGTTTAATCCTCCTAAATCTCAATAGTTCAGGGATTAAATGCTCCAGTAAGTACCAGGATCTTCAGTTCCAACTGACTTCATATTTGAGTCCTCACCCTTTGCAATAATCTCAATGAATTTGCACAAAATTTCTACTGTCTCTATTGATATAGTTCAGTATCTTAAAGACTCCTAACTTCTGTTTGTGGAAGAAAAACAAAGTAAGATGGCAGAAAACAGACAAAGTGAAACAAAGCCAAAACCAGGAAATTTGTGGCACCAGGTAATGAGGTGTACAAAATGGAATACGTACCAACGTGTAGCTGGAGTGACACATGCTTATTTTTGATAGCAAGCTATCTTATAATGCTAATCTTTTACATAAGGAAGCATTTATGTACTTACTCAGCAAGTACTATGTACCATGTAAGTTACATGATATAAAGAATTGTATATAAAAGTTACTGGAAAGTAAAAACATTTAGAACAGAATTTAACATTTGCATCTAGCTATATAAGACTTCTTTGTCTTACCTTCAAAAACCTTAAGAACCTCCTGTTTGATATATTTTTTTAGTTCTTCAAGTGAAACTGCATCAGTCTGATGAAGAAACAAAAAGGAAATATATATTGGAAGATACATGCAGAGAGCACTATATGATGCTACAAAAATAATAACTAAAAAAAAAAAAAGCTGAAACCAGCCTTAAGCTAAAATGAAATATTAAGCTAAAATTAAACATGCTAAAATTTATTTCACTCACTTAGGTATAAAGTTGACTTTATTGCAAATAAATTATAATATTATAAAGGCACTCACTTATGTGGATGACCAGCATGTATGTGTTATGAAAGTAATTTGCATAAAACCATAAGGAAGCCCAGTGACATTTCTATATTTCAGTGGCCTTTTGTATAACATTTGTCAGCTTCTCACTCCCACTGGGACCACTTTCACACAGAGCCAATGAAATAAAACTGTATCACAGGACCAGTAATTTAGTTAGAAAAGGTTTTTAGAGCTTTATTCCATCCGATTCAGGGCCTCTTACTATTTGAAATGAATTTACCACATCTATGCATACGTGTGCTTACGTGGAGACAAACCAAAGTATATACAGCTGACAGGAAGCACTTCATTGTCTTTTCAAATGCCAGTTTCTCTGTTACTGAGAATCACATTTTTCTTTGGCATTTGCAAATCTGAGAGATATCATAGTTTTTATGACAATGTAGCATTGCTTGATTGAATGCCCACTGCTCAACACATTCTATCTTCATCTCTTCTGGCTACACAAGCAACTAACAAAAGCTTTTGATTTTCTTACCAGGAAACCTGGGGGGCCTGGTGAACCCGGAGGACCTTGATGACCTGGTGATCCTGGATGGCCTCTGTCTCCTGGTGGCCCAATAGGCCCCATGGCCCCCTTTTCTCCTGATGGGCCGGGCCTCCCTCTTTCACCTTGCGGACCTTTGTCTCCTGGAATACCCTGATCTCCCTGAGTAAAATAAAAGCATAAAGAAAACCACTGCACACACTGGAACTAACTGGGAAGAACTGCCAAGAATCCTAAAGAGTAACATTTTTCTTATTCAGCAATTGATTTTTATTAGACAAATCATGCAATGGATCTGATTTACAGGCTGATTCTTGTCTCTGAAAACACAGCAAGTAATGTTTTGTTTTCTTGCACTTCTAATGTTGAAGCCAATGACAAAATGTAGTTTGACCCTGCAACCCAGTTTTCAAGTAGAAAATTTTGGTGGGTAACATTCATAGACCTCATACATGTAGAGATGTCAAGTATGGTACAGGCAGAATTTGGGTGCTCAAATTCTTCCAGGCATAAGGTATCAGTTTTTTTTTTTTTTTTTTTTTTTCTTCCCTTCAAATTTCTTTAGATGCATAATATTTTATTTTTGCCTGTATTCAGACCTATTAATCAAAGAAACAACAGATACACACATGCATTTTAGATGAGTAACTTCTCTGCAAACAAAATACACTAAATGTTGATGCTCTGACTAGCTTCTATCATGGGCTGAGATGTAATTTAAATTTGTTTTATTTGCAATGAATTAAATCTTTTAGATGGGCTTAATATATTAGCTGTTAGTTCACTGAGCTATATCTGTGGAGCAGAGTGCAGCAAGTCATGCATTCACATTGTTAACAAACAGCTGACAGTTCTTATGGGTCACCGGTTGTCCTTGATGCATCATTAAAGCTAATGTCAAGTTCCACCATAAGGAGCAAACAGCACTAGGAATTGCCTGCATTATTACAAGATAAATCTAGAATCCACATTTATGAGGAGTAAATAAATGGAATTAATTGGATTTTTAATCTACAGCAAGTACTGGTAAATGTTATTCATATCTGAAAGATGACTAACTGATAAAACGATAAAAGTGTAGTTACAGTCACAAGTTGTATTTACATGACATGCTAAGACTGAAAAGGAAAAAAAAGATGGAGAAAAAGGTAAGGATGAAAGCAGGAGCTTATCTACCATTTTTATCACCCATCTGTCCTCCAAATCAGTACCATTTCCAGTGAATCAGAGCTTACTAACGGTTATAAATAAGCTTTGCTACAAAGACCACTGTCACTTGAGTTGCTTTATTGCATTAACTGAAATCGTAACATTCCCTACTGCCTGCTGTAACAAGCTTGTTTAATGTAATACATGGTCATGTGTTTGAGACATGCAATGATCTCAGGGATGAAATGAGGAAAGCTTTATAACTTTCAAAGTTTGACTGCATCACAAAGGGATTATCCACTTTCTAGCATTCATCAACAATTTACACTGTCCAGGTCATCTGCATTAGAAGGTCTGTAAAGGTGTTTTTCTCTAAATGCAGAAAGCAATTCTATTTCTCACAGTGGTCCCTGGGATGTTCATTGTCTAAAAGATCACCTAAGGTTCACAGGAAATTAATTTGTTGGTTGTGACTGTAAAATATGTGCTAATGAGGTGTTTGGATACTCAGATAAAAGGAAAGAAGTCATTAAAACAAGGGACTTACACGTTCTCCTTTGGGCCCTCGGTCCCCCGGTCTCCCCACAGCACCCTGAAAAATTGTTTTTGAAAGAGATTAAATATACTGCTTAAAGGCTTTGTTGTGTGTTCATCTATCAGCTGAACTGAAAACAAATACTAAAATTAACAGCTGCATTCTTTGTGAACAATTAAATATGCTAAAATGAAAAAGCAGGGTTTCCTACCGGAGGACCTGGCAGTCCATCTTTTCCATTGAT
>PPHD01001982.1:0-38652 GCA_002909625.1 Bambusicola thoracicus
TTTTTTTTTTTTTTTTTTTTTTTTTTTAGTATAAATCAGATAAAGCACTCTTTGCTTGTCTGTAGCTACCAGTGTTGAGAAGGGCACTGCTCACGACTGCTGACCTCAGACTCTCTGAAGCATCAGCTATACCTCCAGCAAACATCCAATTAAAAATCATGTGATATGGTAAATTAATCTACTCTTAGGGGTTTTCTTGGTGGATGATACATCCACAGTGTCCACCAGCTTCTCAAATTAAAGTCTAACTGTGAGCACCCACACAGCTCCCCTGAAGGGACTGCTTCCACGGCAAACAGCTGCTAGCCTGTGCCACGTGCCTACACTCACCCATTACCAATTACAGCCTTCTATTTTCATGATTCTGTGAATACTTTTCCTCTGCTTCCTGTGACCCCACTCTTGCTTGCCCTCCTCACATGCTGTGTAGGGAAGGGGCTGTCACTTTCTTGGTTTCCAGATTGCTGCAAGTGAAGTGAAGCGGCAGCCATTTTGTGTATGGGATGATCAGTGTTGGAAGCTTTCCCTTAAATCTCTGTGGGAAAAAAAAAATAAAAAAATCACTAGATCCATAGAATTATCCTAACGCAGGCTGTGCTGTGACTTGCCAGAGAATTTACTTTGGCAGAAGAGTGGTCATCAGCTGAGCTAGGTAAGAAAGCTTCTGGCTGTGACCCAGCAGCCCATGTGCAGCTGCCTACCTGTCACCCGGCCAGTCTGTCCTTGCAAAACCTGCTGAGGGTAAGGAGAGGGGATGACAGTGGAATTCCTGTGTTTATATGGGAGCTATTTAATCAAAAGAAAGTTCTGCTGTCATACCTTCCTGTTTTCAGAAGTTATCCAGCCGTTAGCTTCCTAATCAAAAGAGATGTGGAAGCGTGCCACAGAAACTGGGCCTCACTTCCAGCATGTAGCCCAAAGGATTTCCATACCCTGCAATGTGCCTAGAAACACATGTCCTGAGAAAAAAGTTAACTTGTACACTATGTACATCAGAACATAAAAGAGCTATGTACAGAAATACTGTGCACTCAGATCAACAGACCACTTCAAAGGGCAAAGCCAGCCAAAAAACTCCCACGAGATCTAGCATTTCATTTGTTATTCTGCATATAGATTCATTTCCATAAGGGAAATAACTTGCAAAGTTACAAAGCAGGATCTTAATGTATTTAAATTAATATGTATATATAGATTCGCCTCACAGCACGCTGCTGATGCAGTGTGCATAAAAATTCTCTGCTTTATCATGTTCAGAACACAAAAAATGAGCTTAAGAGTCTCTCTGGGTCCTTTGGCTGATATTGTGAGTGCTCTTTGTCCTTTTATCTTCACCAAAGGACCTTAGGAAGAATACTAAGTATGCTAGAAAACCAACTGCCTGGCAGTATATCCTAGGGATTAAAATGAAATTATTGCTCCTATAGAATTTAGTTCGGGATTATTAATAAATAATGATTCATAGAAAACCTGGGGACTCCTGTCAGCTATCAAATTATTTATTTTATGAATTTCAAGGAATTAAGTATGATATGCCTGAATCACAGCTGACTGAAGGCTTCCTAGCAGTAGATGCTGTATTGCTTTTATCTGCTTCATAGATGAGGGGCAGGTTCATAATTTGGATCAAGCTGCTGTCACTGTAGGAAAGGAATAGAAGAAGGAAAAGGGCAGAAGGCCAAGATTTTGAGGCCTCTGTCATGAAACGAAGTAGCTAAAAATTTGCTGTCACTGCTGAGAAGAGTCAAGGTTCCCCAACCTGCAGCTGCTATCAGATGTGCTCTGGAACTCACCTCTGGCAGCTGTGAAGCTTAACACTTTCACTGCAGGAGGGGAAGGGCAAACAGTGAGGCCATGGTCATTGTATCATACCAGCAACCCACTGCCCTGGGTAACTGCTGACTGTTATGTCTGTTCCTTGCGTGGTATCTGAAGACAGTCCTTGAAAACCAAGAGTTTATGATCCATTAGGAAATTTTCCAAGAGAAATCATTGGTAGAAAGCAATCAACTGCATCTACTCAAAAACAAACAAACAAACAAAAAAAACAACCCAAAACAAATTTAATCACAGAATCATAGAACTGTAGGGGTTGGAAGGGATTTCAAGAGATCATTGAGTTCAACCCCCCCCTGCTAAAAGCAGGTTCCCTACAATAGATCACACAAGTAGGCGTCCAGATTTGGGTCTTGAATATCTCTGTAGAAGGAGACTGCACAACCTCTCTGGGCAGCCTGTTCCAGTGCTGTCACCCTTACCATAAAGAAGTTCTTCCAGTGGCCCTTTTGTATTAATGCTTTTGTGAATTTGAGTCTGATAATTACAATCTGACTATTCTGTTTTACTGAGGGTGTCAGATTTGAGGCTGGCAGCAATTCTTTCTGACTTTAGCATCTATGAATCTACATCAATTCGACTTAGTATTTGTTATAATTAAGTGTGATTCAAGCGTGGATGAGTTAGAATCTCAGCAAACATGTAGGTAGTAGAGAGGTTTGATTTAAATGTGTGCTTCAACACATATATATATAATACTGCAGTTCAGTTGAGGTCATAAGCACAGTGCAGGGACTAGCAAACACTTTCATCCCTCCAACTTGCACTCTGCATGAGTAATGGATACCCCTGCTGCATATTCCAAAGGTCAACTGAATATGATGGCTTCTAAGCAAATTGCAGGCAGATTTCCACCCATATCATCTACCTACGTGTCTCATTTCAAAATGTTTTTGTGAAATACTCTAGTTTGTACAGATGTAAACTGAAACGTCAAGAAATGTTCATATGAAAATGTGTACCATGACACCTAGATTTACTTAAACTAAAGCTAACTCTAATCCTTTCCTCAAAAAAAATGTAATGTAGACCAGTTTTACAGATCATATCTGAGAGCGGATGTCATCTTATGCATAAAAACATTTTATTCACAGGATAGATAGTGTGTTCTTTTGCACTTCTGTACACTTACATTTGCCTTTGGGTGGAGCCATGTTTTAATCAAAGGATAAGTGTTTTTGTAATGTGTGATCACACTTCTATGTGGTGACAGACGTTCATGACAGAAGTGTTCAGCTTTTTTATTTCAAAAGAAATCAATGAAGTGGAATCTATTCAGATGCTTGTTTAACTGTCTTGTCTCTGTTAAGTGTTCTTGCCTTTGAACACAATGCTGTGCACGTACTAACCTATACATGAGTGAAGGAGTTAAAAAAAAAATATTTGTTAAAAAATGAACTTCATCTGGACATACTAAAGTAAAGACTACACACGTTTTCTGCTTATCTCCTCCTAGATAATTTACATGAGACGTTTACATGACATTTTTCCAAAAGTAAAACCACACTTAATAGTAAATTTAAAAATAGAGTGAAATAAAATCTTGACATGTTTAACTAAACCTCACCACTCACCACTCAACCTCACTTAACTAAACCTCACTCACCAATAAGATGTTTCTTATTTCAACACTAATGGGACATCCCTCCTGGTATCAAGTGAAATCAAACAGAAATACTAATCTAGCCAACTGGAAAATCAATTACAGACACCGTGCTATATGCAAATACCTAGTACCCAATTTTCAAACCTAATTAGTGAGTTCAATTGCATACATGTTTGAAAGCCTATGAATATGATCTCCAGTTTGAATTGTACATAGAAATTGGACAAGCAGTATCCTATGTAATGCTAAGAGAATTTTTTTTTTTGCATGATTTAAGAATCTGCGACACTAGGAACTTTATTTTGGTATCTGTGAGCATGCCTGAGTCAAACTGTTCACGTTTACTCTGTGCTACTTGATGTATTTTTCTTTATGGATTTGATTGTCAGTTGGTATGGCTTTTCAAGTATGCTCTGAAAAAGTTCCATTTGCTGGTGTTCTTTTTTTTTCTGACTTGTATATGATAACTAACACTAGCATGTATGTGTCTATACTTCACAGCAGTCCTACAGTGCTTTCCCATTCTCACTTGTCTTTCTGCTTTTTAACTATGCTCACCCCAAAGATTCTGTTCCATATCTGGTGTGCTGTTTCAGCAAAAATTCAAAGACTGGTAAGAGATGCCCTTGATACTGACAAGGGGCAACTCCTTGAAAGTCAGAGTTACCTGTTTTCACACTGATTCTCACAAAAGTTGAGGACATCTGTGCAGAAATCTGTGGAAGATTAATGAATCTTGATTCTTCTGAACAACAAAAGGAATATTCTGTTTCAGTGCAACAATAGACAGCATGGCAGAACTGTACAGCAATGAGATACATGAGGACTTATTTCCCATTCAGCAAGATTTTGAAGGACGTTGTCCAGTTCAGCAGTCTTATGGGTTTCTTCAATCTGCACTAATTCTTCTGAACAACTTCTCTCATTACTGTTAACCTTAATGTTAGTCTTCTAAAAATTTATTAATGTTACATTAATGACATTAAAGTAAAACTTTAATATCCAATTTTATAAGGGCTGCATGTGAACATGCAAGTGCAGTTAGTGACCTGAACGAAACCAGTCAGCTCTTACATGGCCTCTAACTAAAAAGCCTAATCTCAGAATCTGTGTCGCACTGCACAATGTAAAGCTCAGTGCTGGACCATGACTTCACACAAACTGTAGCATTATGTGGTTCATTACAACAAGAATCACAATTTCACACAGAGGAAGAAGTCTTTCATCTTCTGCAATCTGATGGAGTCTAAGTAGGGAAAAAATTAACAGCCATAACTAGTGTTTTTTTGTTTTTGTTTTCTGCAACTAAAATTTAAAAACCGCAAGGCATTCAAGGTACGCCTTGTTATTATCTACTAAGTACTGGCCTAATAAGAAGGGACGAGAATAAATAACAGAAGAGGGGCAAGAGATCTCATATCAACTTCTAGAAATGAATTTAGAACAGCTGACATCTTGTTCAGGAAGAAAGAAAGAAATTTAAGCATCTAGTTAAAGACTTGGTTTTGCACTGGGCAGCACTGTTCTGACATGAGAGAGCATCTACCAGTTCCATGATAGTTCTCAAAGAGCAGAGGCAGTCAGAGGCAGTTCTTGGAGTCTGAAGAAGAGACAAATGATTTTGCACAATTTCAAGATATTACTATTGGTACTATTGGTTCCACAGAGACCTCAATGGCCTCAAGCAGTGCAATGATTCAATTATGTATGTGAATCATTGAGAATATTGCCTCGTTAGAGGAGAAATTTCCTGTGCATCACTTTCCTCTATATGTCAGCAGAACCACTGGTGGTGGAACTTGACTTTCTGTTTGAAAACGTGGTTCTTAGTACCCTGCTCATCTCTACAAGAGAGACCAGTAGGAAGAAAGCTAGACTCTCTCCAGATCTTTTATCTTTTCAGTAGATATAAAACTTAAATATCACATGAACATAAGGGGATTGTTTTTGCTTGATAACAATGTTATTGTTAACAACTGATGGGATTCTTGTGAGACAAAGTGTGCCAGACTGAGAACACAATGAATGGCTTCTGAAATACTGTGCATACAGTGATTTCTCTTGCCAAAGTAATAAGTTTAAGATTTGCCATTTATGAAAAATAGTTCTCTTTTTCAAAAAAAGTGTGATTCACATGCTTAAAGGATTTGGTGCACAGAGTCTTTTTATTTTTACTTTCAAGAAGGGAACACAAATCCTCTCTGAATCTGTTGTTCTTGCCAGTTGCCATGTGGGGAGGAGCACCTCTATTTCTCAAATTCTCTGCCTTCTGCCACCGTAAGAGGAACTTTCCTTTGTAGTCATAATGTAGAATTCATTGAAACTACAGCAAGGAAGCAGGCACTTACAAGGTAGGTAGTGCTCAAAGTCATCCACGTCAGCAATCTCTGAATGCACACTCCACTGTCAATCTGTAGCTTTTCAGGATAAGCTAATATGTTTTACCATGCAGAACTCTAGTTAATGGCACACAGGGCACTCTGTTTTTCTTCCAAAACAGTAGTAACGATTTAAACAAAATGAGCATATCTTGTGTATTTGGAGCATTTTTTCAGTTTTTCCTACATAAGCATAGATAAGAATCATAGAATCACCAAGGTTGGAAAAGACCTCCAAGATCACCCAGTCCAACCATCTGCCTACCATCAGTATTTCCCCATCAGTATTTCCCCACTAAAACACGTCACTTAGTACAACACCTAAACGTTTCTTGAACATCTCCAGGGATGGTGAAGCAGCTCACTCCAGTGCCTGACCACTCTTTTGAAGAAGAAATTTTTCCTGTCATCCAACCCGAATCTCCCCTGGCACAACTCAAGGCTACTCCCTCTAGACCTATCACTAGTGATGTGGGAAAAAAGGTTGACCCCCCAGCTTTCTTTCAGGTAGTTGTAGAGAGTGATAGGGTCTTGCTTGAGCCTCCTCTTCTCCAGACAAAATAATTGCAGTTCCCTCAGACACTTCTCATTCTACTTGTGCTCCAGACATCTCATCAGCTTTGTTGTCCTCTGGACATGCTCCAGGGCTTTGATGTCTTGTACTTAGGGACCCAAAACCGAACACAGTACTCAAGATGCAGCCTCACCAGTGCTGTGTACAGAGGGATGATCACCTCCTTGCTCCTGCTGGCAACACTATTTCTGATACAAGCCAGGATGCCACAGACCTTCTTGGCCACCTAGGCACACTACTGACTTATGTTCAGTCTAGCATTGACTAATACACCCAGGTCCGTTCAGCCTTCCAACCACTCTACCCCAAGTCTGCAGCATTGCCTGGCTCTGGACTTGGCTCTTGGACTTGCTGAACTTCATCCCACTGGCCTCATCCTGGTGATCCAGCCTGCCCAGATCCCTCTGTAGGGCCTTCTTACCCCCAGGGGGACTGACACTTCCTGCCAGCTTGGTGTCATCTGCAAATTGACTGAGGGTGTGCTCAATCCCCTTGTCCAGGTCATCCATAAAGATAGTAAACAAGACAGGCCCCACTAGTGATCCCTGGGGAACACCACTTGTGACCAGACACCACTCTCTGGGCCCGGCCATCCAGCCAGTTATTCACACAGCAAAGAATGTACTTGTCCAAGCCACAGGCTGCCAGCTTCTCTGGGAGAATACTGCAGGAGACAGTGTTAAATGCTTTGCTGAAGTCTAGATAGACTACGTCAACATCCTTCCCCTCATCTACCAGGTGGGTCAAATGAGATGAACCAGTAGAAATGTGTAGTTTGACCACAAGTCCTGAAATTCTGGCTGATTTCAGTTGCCTCTACTATACAATCGCAACACACCACTCGGGCGGATCCAGAACACAGACAGCTAGTACACCATCTGGAAAAAACACCATAGGATTCTTGCCCGGAGAATGCTATGTGCTCACTTAAATAGCCCCCCTGTTTCTATGCCATTGTTGTAGAAATGAAGTAGGAAACAGCTGGCCATGTGGACATAGTTATTGCAGAATACAATTTCTGCAACAGGGTAGGAAAAAAAGGTCACTGAAATTGTCCATGTGTAATGAACTATCCATATGCACATGACTTTGACAGCTTGCAACATCTATTTTGGAGGTGGAACTCAGTTGCTTTCAATCTTGTCTTTTGTTTCCCCTATAATTTAAACTCCAGAACCAGTGTCACAGAAAATTCTTGCACTGGGATAATAATGGAAGATAATGACAACATGTTAAACTTTGTGATGGTTGTGCATTCAAATAGCATTACTTTTGGCTAAGCAAAAAACTGCTGCTCACAAGCTAGTTTTTCATGTCTGTGCACCCAAAGACAAAAAGAATTAAGCAAATTTAGTCAGCCTGTCAAGAATAAAATAACTTATAAAACGATTTTTCTCAGTGGAAATTTTAGAGGAATTTAGAGAAGAGCTTGCTTCAGATCTGTATTTGATAGGAAATGTCACAGTACAGCAGGAAGAAGAAAATGCTGAACCTCCTTAGAAGAGTGAGTTAGCCTCAACGAATGTTTAAGTATGAGGAAACTGAGACAGGCAGATACATACTGTTGGCTTTTTGCTTGTCTGGATTTTGATATCATTTATTCTACCAGAAGTAAAGATTAATTGATTTGGATCTTTTTCAAGGTCTGTGTCTGTCTGTTTCTACCATCAGGAGTCCCTGAAGACCTGTGCTATCAGTCAGACTGCCCACAAAAGGGAACTCTGTGAAAGGTTATGCTAAGACACTGGGGAGTCTGTGGCTCCTGTACTAATCACAGCATCTAAACTCAAGGATCACAGGCTTTCAGAACTCAGAAAGGAGTGATTAGGCATCAAAATGAGAGGGAAGAACTAAACTGTCTTTTCACTATTCTCAGAAACCGAAAGAATGTCCAGAAGCGGTATACTGACCATATTCCCAAGGACACACACTTTGCAGAAGCCACATTACAATTTAGGATTAACTTCTTTAATTTTTTTCTTCTTCTTCTTCTTTTTTTTAATCTGACTGAAGAAGGATACTTGCAAATATGAAAATGTCATGTGAGAGATCTGCAGTACTGAGGATAAGGGGGTGGTTCTGTTTGTAGAAGTGGGTAGTATCCTTTGGCCAGTATTCAGTAAATCTCTGCCTGAGGAGTAAGGTCTGGATTAATTTCTTCATAGATTTAGGCTTGGCTCTGGGGTTGATTTAGATTATTATTTATGTAAATAGACAGGCCTGCATAATTACTACAGAATGCATTCCAAATACTCATTAACGATCACACAGTGGATTTAAGAAGTAATAATACATTGAAGTCCATGAACTGCAGGTGGTACCTGGATGATTTGCATGCACTACCACCAGATATTAAATTAATTTTTATGTACTTAGATGCTGGTATTTATATACATAAATAATGTTCGGAAGCAAGCATTTCCTTCCTTAACAGTTGTATGTGCTTATTTTTTGCAGGCAGTACATGTATCACATTTCTAACATTCTAACTGTAATATGCATGCACTCCAGACCCCATTTTTTAGTTCAGTTTCTTAATCATATATATTTTTTTCCCTGACAATTCATCTGACAATCTACAAATAGTTTCTAAATCTGCTGGCTGCCTTCAAGCAAAAGGATAGAAATTCCATTGCTCTTCATTTCCTAAAAATCAATGGATTCGTGCCCCCACCAAAGAGACAGGCTGAAGGGCAAGTTACTAGGATTTGGACATATTACAGCAGGCATTTTTTGCACTAGCAACATTAGAGAAGATGGCTAAGAGAGGAAGTACTGGAGAAAATTAATAGGATGCTTTAAGGTAAATATCACAGAGCAAAGAATTATTTTGTTAAAAAGTCAGGGGATCAGATTTATTATTTTGAATCAGAAATACATAGTCACTGGGACTAGGAAAGCGGTCACCCCTGTGTAATCAGCCCTGATGAGGCTGCACCTCAAGTACTGTGTTCAGTTTTGGGTCCCTCACTACAAGAAACACACTGAGATGCAGGAGCATGTCCAGAGAAGGGATGGTGAGGGATCTGGAGCACAAGTCTAATGAGGAGCAGCTGAGGGAACTGAAATTGTTCCATGTGAAGAAGAGCAAGCCCAGAGGAGTTCTTATCGCTCCCTACAACTCCCTGAAATGCGGCTGTGGCAAGATGGGAGTTGGCCTCTTCTCACAGTTAACAGTGATTGGATGAGAGGGAATGGTTTCAAGTTGCACCAGGGGGTGTTTAGATTTTACATTATGAGAAATTTATTTTCAGAAAGAGTGGAGAGGTGTTTGTGCAGGCTGCCAGAGAGGTGGTGGAGTCATTGTTCCTGGAAGTGTTCACAAACCAAGGAGATGTGGCACTAAGGGACATGGTTAGTGGGCATGGTGGGGATGAGTTTATGGTTGGACTAGAAAGTTGTAGAGGTCTTTACCAACCTTAATGTTCTATGACTATATGGTTGTATGAAAAAAGGGAGCATAGCTTTCTTCATACTGCAAAGAGCTTTTATTGTAGCTGCTCATGAAAATAAATAAATAAATAAATAAATAAATTGAAAGAAACATGGATGTTAGTTTGGATTAGCTTCTGTATTTTCTACTATCTGATATTAACTGTTTTGTGCTGCACTGTATAGAAAGTAAGGTGCCCAGACAACTTACATTATCTCAAATAGAGCAATATACCCGCTCGCTATTAGTGCTGTGGGAATACAGCAGACAGGAAATAATTTCTATGAGAAATGGTTAGCGCTTCAGTTTGATTAAGAGTAGCACAGTCAGGGTCAACTTGCTGTTGCATGGACTATCATTTTCCTTCTATTCACATGAAAGTGAGAAGTATTTTCTCACTGCTAAATTATGTGAGAAATAATCACCTCAGAATTCTTCCTGGATTGGATAGACAAAGATTTCTTATGATACAAAGTGCTGACCAAGTAAAATTGCATTGCTTCATATCCACATGTTCTTGTGAAAGCTCTAATTCTGGCCTGAAGACAATTTTTTTTTTTTTTAATCTGAGCAAGAAAGTATCCTTTACTAGTCAGGCTTTGCATTTCTGTTTGTATTCTAATCTGGTTCTCTTACTGAAATAGTAGGAGGATTTCTCTCCATATTGAGATAAGGCATTATGAGGAAAGGGAAGTTGAAAGAAACTTTCCAGGTCATATAGGTATTCAGCAGTGCAATTCTGATCAGCATCCAGAACTGAGCATGCTCAGAAATGAGTTGTGCAGTAGGAAGTTCCAGTCCTCACCCACAGCAGGAGGTTGGAACCAGACAATCCTTCAGGTCCCTTCCAGCCCAAGCTGTTCTATGATTCTATAATTCTGTGAAGTTGGCAGTGATCTGCACTGTGACGGTTGCAGTTGTGATCACTGCCAGGTTAAAGTGATACTATTGAAGTAACACTCTCGTGAGAGTTGTAAAAACTATGTGCAAACTCCAGTTTTCACCTTGCAGTTCTCAAGTTAGCATCGTTCACCTACATATGCTGTGGTGTTGTAACACATGAAAAGAGTTCAGAGTGTCAAATTTTTGTATTGTGTCATTGTCCATTTTTCACAAACTGACTATGCAATGGGCTCCAATTTGCCTTTCAGAAGTTCCCAATGTCCAGCAAAAATGTTCTGAAAACTCATAATAGAAAATGATATTTTTTCACAGGCATGTAGCTCCATGAATTCAGATAGGAATCTGACATTATCATAGGCATTACAATTTATGTTCATGTATGAGTCCATTTCTTCAGGACACAAAGTAATTACTAACCAATACTGACTGGGAAAAATTTCTCCTCTGGGAATGCTTCTCATGATAAGATTTTTCTCAGCTATCCTTAGAATACCTGATCATTGCAGAATACAGGCAAGGTGATGTGAACGAAAAAGATCCCCCAATAAATAAACAAATAAATAAATAATCAATCTACTTTATTTCTCATTGTTATTTTCCTAAGTAATGCCATAGTTCTGACCTGGGATAATAAAAGCCATCCCTTCACCGGGAAGAATCAGCCCCCATGGGTTCTTTTCCTAGTTGCAGCTGTAGAACTCCTTTGATATGAACCAACACCCACAGCCAGGCTTGAAAATGAAAGCTTATTTCAAGTCAATTGGGTGACCGTTTTTATTTCTCTGTAGTTACTTACTGCCTGGTAGAAGAGAAGAGGTGAAGCTCCAGACAAGTTAACTTTCCTTTGCTTTGTCTTTGACACCGAATACCAGCGGTCAGACAGTTTGGCGAGCTTCTTTTCCTCAACTGCCTTATTTAAAAGTTTTCCTTTTTTTTTTTTTTTTTTTTTTTTAATGAAGATGAAGGTTTCCTCAAGCTAGCTGCATGGTAGGAATCAACTAAACAAGGGTCCTTCTGTCGCCTTGTCAGTAAGCATTCAGCAGAGAACTCCCATCAGAGACCAGATCCAGAAACTGTCCAGGACAGCTGCAGAAAACTGAAGAAGCAATTGAAAATTGCAGGCCAGGTTATGGTCTCCATGCCAGTAACATAAATCCTCAAAATTGTTTCAACTGGTAATACTTAGCGGTTTCATAAGCGCTGTGCCTTCCAGAAGCACTGTGTCCTTTTAGCGTGAGCTCCATGAGCCAGGAAAGCCCACGAGGCACTTGTTTCTCCTCTGATTCCAGCAGTACTGTTCCTGTAACTAAAGACTGGTGATCGAAACCTCTCGAACATGCAACTTCCTAGTTGTGCCTTGACCAAGCATTTTGCAGCATTTATTTGTTTATGCCAATTCTATTTCAAAAGTCTCTATTAGAAACATGGGTTAAACAAAATATTTTTCAATTAATTAACAAAGTCCTCATTTATCTGCAATTTAATGTGGCTAGCTATCATATATGCATGATAATTTATGCTAATGTGCTCCACAGAGTCCTATAAGAAAATTCATTTTTGGCTGCATTTCACTATTCACGTTCCACCCCTGTATCAGATCAGCTACATTGCAAGTGGAGAATTTTATTTGTGAGTTCATAAAATGTACTTCTCCTATTTTTTTGTATGAGTTTTTGACCTTTTTGGATCAGAAAAGGACATCAAAAATACCTCTTGTAAACAAGAAGTAGTGAAGTATTTTTCTTGGAGACGGAGCTCCTATGTCTTTGGGAAGAATGTTACTTGAAATGTTTGTTATCACTTCCTCTTTTAAACAGTTAAATAAAAAGACCTTAAACCAAAGCTTCACACTGATATTTGAAAAAGGTTAAGATAATATTTTTTTTATTTTTTCATCAGTGATTTCAAAGGGGAAAAACATAATTTAATTCTAATTGCTGGTCCATTTCCCCATAATGGCATGTATTGATAAAACAGATCTAATCGCAACTTTGCTGAACACTCTCACATACCATAGCCATGAACAGGGGTAAGCGAACCCAAACAGAATAGGAGGAATGGGGGTTCCATGAAAGAACTGTAAAATGGCATGTAAATACTTTATCAGAAAAATGCTATTTATACAATGTTGTTAGAATCAATGAACAGTCAGTCCTCCAGAGACTGATTTCAGAGTCACTTTTAGTTCCTTCAGATCGCAGTGAGTCTTCTGTGCAGGTGTGCTGGAGCTCTGACAGGAAATGAAGGATCAGCTGGTAGCGGATATTCTCTCATGCTGGAGAGGAACGGAGGCACGTTGGAGGATCTTGCAGGGCTAAAGCCGTTTTGAGTTGCAGAAGTCCTCTCTAGGCCATTTCTGAGGCACAGATTGTCAGAGTACTGCAATGCTTTGGCTACTCTCTCTGTACAATTGCACCTCATACCCCGCAAATGCATACACTCATTCTCAGGGCCTCCTAGAATGACGTCTGAGGGCATTGCAATGCTCTTTTGCCTTTTAGGAACCAGTCAAATTTTGGATTATCTTACCAGACGTAATTTGTATCTGTGCCTTTACTATTATAAATAAAAGGTTATGAAGAATGGAGAGATGAGAAAGTGAATAGGAAGGACTAAGAAGGCATTAGCATGAAACTGGAAGCTACTAATGAAAAAAAAAAAAAAAGATAAATGATCCAAGCCAGTTATTCTGGACAGCCAAAGAGTCTTTAATCCTTGTACAAGTTTTAAAAAAAAATCTACTGACCTGTATTTTTGTAAAACGGGGAACTAATCTATAGAAAAGACTTTTAGATGTTTAGTGGAAGAATGAGATTAAAGAATATTGTAATATAGTGCCCCATTCATGCCTTTTTGTTATTGGTAATTAAATAAACAAGTTGAAAACTTCTGCAAACAGAGTAAGAGAGTGGGGCTGAAATGTAAATAGGTTGTCTTCCCAGGAAAAGATCAAAATGAATCTCCAAAATATTGCAAGTTGTCTGAAACCTACTCATTCATACAAAACTAAATGCTTTATTTGGTGATTATTTGGTTCACTTTTTTTTACCCCTTTCATCTGGAATTATTTTACCCATATCAGCATAGCTGATAAAGGCTTTTGACCTACAGGGTAAACAGTGCATTTAGAAATAATCCAAGGAAAAAGCCAGGGACAAATGCTGAAATACTTTCATTCCCTTCCATATTTCTGTATCTAGGAGTTCTACCAAGAAATTTAGAGGAAGTAATCTGGGATCCATGTCGATGTTTCAAGTCACTGTTAATGCAAGGGTGATGAAGAAAAGCAGGTATTTCAAAATGCCTTTGGTAAGTGTTACATTGGATCTGTTCTCATAAATGAATGAATTAGGATGTAGAACTGGCTTGAAAAATTCCTTATGGGTTTACAAGTTGCAGAAAGTCTCTGGGGAGATGGATTCTGGGCTATAAAGTCGCCAAAGTACACAGATCTGTGTGGTATGGACAACATTTGGGAGCTGACAACTTTCCACAACAAAGATGCCTCTGATACTGAAAACCAGACCTCTCTGTCTGTCCTATGTATTAAATCAGACATCGCACAGACTTCCATTTAAGTTAGCAATTATGAAGTTAAGAAGGAAAATTCCATATAATAGAAGGGAAAAAACATGAAATTAAGTGTAATTGTTCTCTATTTAACAAATTTAGGAGGGTTTCTTCCTTGTTTCCTTTGATATCTAAACTCCTGTAGAAATGATTTAACGTTCATTAGTATCTTAGATGTGTTTTGCAAAAATGTTTATCCTTCCCTTTCCTTGTCCTTTTCCTCTGTTTATTTCAATGTCACATGAAAAATAATGACTCCATCTTACACTACCATTCAAAACAGTTATTATGAAATGGGCATAGGACAGCATGTTTGATCACCAACTTAGTGCGTGCATTTATATTGGCTAACAGCAGGCTAACAGAGATGGTAGATGTTGAAACCAGCTATGGTTCTTTCTGTCAGAAGAGATCTTAGCTTGCTCTCATATTCTCCCTATATTTAGTTGTCCATTTGTATAAAAATTCTGAAAACAAAGTATTTTTCAGACCCCCTCTGTCAAACGTACTTGAATTTAGACAGTTAATTCAAAATGCGATGGACCAACTACTGGGATGCAGTGATCCCATTCCTTTAGTAAACCGGGCAAACACAGGATGGCATGATGAGGCCCTTAATTTCAGAAGCCATACCTGTAAGTTCTACCCTGCTACAAAACTCTTAGCTGAAACTGTCTGTGTTTTCAATAAAAATGATGAATACTACTTACTTAATATGGTTTCTTGCCTTTGAGTAATTTCTTTGTACTGTATGCTTGAAAATAGAGCTGTTCAAAATAAAAAGAGCTAGTTTCCTCATGGAAAACACCTATTTTCTAACAATTGACAGAAAAGAGTATTTTTTAGTTCAAGAAGCTGCAACAGTTAGGAGTATTATGAACAGGGTTCACCAGACTTCCCTCTTTCACAGTACTCAGCTTTCTCCTCTGTAAAGGACAATGTGCATTTTATACAAGCTAGAAAAGCCTGGTCTGTGGGGCTTCTTCTGAGGAGAAAGTCACATAAGGTGGCATCTTTATACTGGAACACCTCCAGTTAAAACTGTAGGGACCACCTCAAATTGAAATAATAGTTTTCATCAGGAAATAGTGGTTTTTTTTTTTTTTGTAATCAAAATTTAGCCAGTAATTTTCCAAGGAAAAATAACTTGATAAACACACAAAGCTTTTAATATGTACCTTCAAAGAAAGAGCAAGAATGGCAGCAAGTAGAAAACATAAAGAATTTTTATGACTTGGAAAATATACTGAAAATATGTCTTTCACTTTAAGATGTATTTGCTTTGATAGTATTATGTACAAATGTACAACTGGACCAGTTTCACTGATGGGACAGTGGAAATGAGTCTACTGCATTCATATAGGCAGATCTTGAATAATTCTGCAGTTCATCCTTTGTTTTAAGAGCTATATTTCCATTTCTGAATGCTACAAAACATCAGAAAAGTTGTGAAAAGAGGCACAATCAGGGAAGACAGAAGGAAAAAAAGCCATCATTTCCATTATAACTGCTGTTTCTCAGCCATGACATTTTTCTCCAGACATTGGAGGGAAATCTCTAAGTCTACAGAGGGGGCATGTATCTTATGACATTAGAAAGCATTTAGCCCCAATCCTTTGATAACAACACATAGTTAGCTCTGTTTATAATGTGTAGATTATGCATGATTGTAGTATATCTGATATTCATACTACATGATCTAATAGAAGAAAATATATTGCACATAAAGATGCATTTATACAGATTGGTTTGGATTATTAGGATCATTATGTTGCTTGCAATGCAGCATCTACCTATATAACATTACCTCCTTGATTCTGAAACTTTAAGTGCAGTAGGAAACAATATGCTCTATTAGCAAAATAGATGAATAGTTTGCAAAACAGTCCGGTTTCCTGCCTCCCTCCTAGGACACTAACATTCTCAGGGAGCCTGAATTAATCCGGTTAGCCCTGCATCCACAACGGAGCCGAAGCAGCACATGAAGCACAGAGCCCTGGGGCAGTGTAAGTGTGATGTAAACATGTGCATTGAAACCTACGACAGCAGCAGACCTGAGAGGCAAGGTTTTGATTGAAAGCTCAGCTTCAGATTGCATTCTGAATAGGAGTATAAGTTATATAATAGCTTTTGGTTTGTTCTATCCACAGGGTTAGTGGGGCTTCTGCAGTTCAAGGAGGTGATTGTGTTCGTTCACAATAACAAAAAGGAATTTAGGATTTAGGATGACTCTTGGCTTTCTAATGAAAAGAGCACATCTTTCTATGTGAGTACTTAATTTGTTTAGCAATCATCCCTCTGATTTTTTTTTCCAGTCTTTCAAATTTTCTGTATGATTTTTTTTTCTGTTTTCAGTGTGTTCCACATACATGCATTTGTATAATTACTAGTGAGAAGAAATTGGTTATCAAAAGGAAGATACAACAAACAGATTTTCAGAGTAGTGATTAAGGACTGCTGAAGAGGACTTGAGGACTGGTATTTTAATAATTACATTTTCCAAATGACTAGTGATTTTGGATGTACTCTTTTCTTAATCAAATGTAAATAAGACCTGATTTTCTCAGAGCAAAGATTTGCCCATGGGAAAGTCAACCAACCATAGACAGTCCCAAATCAACAACAGAAATGGAAGAGCAGTATCAGATGCCTGCTCTGTCATGGAACACACCAATTCTCAGTCAAAGAACCTACCCAACTAGGAAAACTGGGCTGGCATTCCAAACATTAAAACACTCTTCAAGAGGCAACGCTACTCATTGTCGATGCTGTGTGGTGCGATGCATGTTGCTTGACATTTGTGTAGGCCTTTGTACCTCGGTGAAGCCTTATGTAAGATGCAGTTACCATCACTTCTAAGATTTTCTCCTGTGATGTAGATCTCTTGGATGCCTGAACACAGGGCTGTAACTCTTAATAAAGATAATACAACCAGCTTCAGATTTTGCAGACCTAAGCGAATAAGAGGAACTGTGCTGGTATCATGGAATGCAAACAGGTGTGCCTTTGCCTCCTCCTTCTACAGGAGTACTATTCTATTAACATTAGTCTGGTAAGTTAGGTACATCACGTCCCAGCACAACACTGCCTCCAGAAATATCTGTTTGGCAGACAATGTTTTCAGTGGGTGGTCCAAATATAGTTGAAGATGGCAACACTGCAATTGGATTTCAATCATTCTTCCAGTCTGGGAGGTTATGTTCTGAGAAATGAGAGATGAACTGGTTATAAAACATAAAAATATCTTCAAACTCTCCCAAGGAAAGCTGTGCTACCTTTTATGAAAAAGGTTGTGTCACTGTGTGGCTTTCACCAATGGACAGGTGGCATAAGCCATGTCCTCTCAAGGAACACAGTTGGTTGTGATTATTTACATTTCTGCAGTGATCCAGAAATAAAATCAGAGCCATACAGTATTAAAGAAAGGTACTTTCTCCCCAGTAGTAGTCCTTGCAGCAGTACACAGGTAAAATGACACAAAGAGGTGGACAGTGACCAAAGGAGCAAAATGCGCAACTATTAAAGAAAGGGAAAGCAAACACTTAGGAAATGGCAGGCAGTGGGAGGGGAAGAAGGTTAGGCATGGAGTACAGGGAGTAGAGGAGGAAAATGGAGAAATGATAAAGTGAAAACAAGTGATGAAAGGAGGGACTGCAGAATGGACTGACAATGTAAAGAGGTGAAATAAAACATGTTTCTTAGACAGACGTTCATGATTAGGAGAGGTTATTTCTCCATCATTTTTATTTCCTTGGCAGAGAACAGGGAGCTGTAGGGAGGAGGAAATTGGTGCTAGTGCTGATGGAAACGTTTGTTTCAGCTGCAGCTCAGGCACGGGAAGAATTTCAGACTGGTCAGATCCAGGTGAGAGCTTACAGAGCAGAGGTGTCAGTGTTGGAGGCAGGAGCCATTAATATCTGAATTAATTTGTCAGGTTTGGACTAAGGAAAGCAGTGTTAATGAGGCTTAAACATACTTGCTGCTGCCACGTGACATGCATCTATAAATATTCAAGAGCTGATGGATCACTTAAGCACTCTTTCTTTGTTTCAACCTCAGTTCCCATCCCAAACTGAACTGGAAAATTTTTTATAGTCTTTGGCTTGTCTCAGTTAAATTAACCCCCACCCCTCTTTCTATACCTCCTTTCCTGTCTACTTCTTCTGAATCACTCTCTCAAGTGGTGTCCAGGCTGCTTTCAGCTCTGGCGTTGAACTGAAGCTTGTCACTAAAAGCATCCTGGCATGTACATGAAAGGGATTTGGAGGTGGAAATGACCACCAGCTAAATCACCTCATCCTGCCTCCAGTCAGTGCAGGATTGTTCCTTCAGCATGCTCCCAGGGACTTTGGGTTTCAGTGCTTTGAGCAACAGAAATTCCAACCCCACTCCCTTTGGGAGGGGTGCCTGAGGGCTAATAGATCACACTCTTATGCAATTTTTCCTGATACATAGCCTGCATTTTCCTTTGTTTGAAGTCTTTACTCTGTTATTCCTATTTATAACTAGTGCTGGGTGAATCCCAGGTGGTTCTGAGGTTTATTTCTGTTTAAGAAGGCATGCAGAAGGGCAGAGTCTAGTCCACATTCTTTAAACCTTTTGGTGCCTTCCTGACAAGGCCCATTATTTCTTCCTTAATACCGCCCATGGCCCAGTAGAAAACCTCATTTCTCTCTATCCTATGAAGATAGAAGGTTGGATTTTGGCAGTGATCTGCTCTGGTAAATCTCTTCTGAGGACAGACACTAAAGTCCTGAATCTCTGATTCCTCTCTGTTGTATACCTTTTCCCCATTAATACCTATAGTTCCTTCTAACTTAATTTCCTCTACTCATCAAGCTCTTGCTGTGCTTTTTTGTTCTCTCTGAACTGGTTGGGGTTGTTTATCAATAACTTTTCACTGAACCTGTTCATGTGATGTATAACCAACACACAGGTGTTTCTGAAGCTGTTATTCCAGGTAATAGTACAGAATCATCATAGAATTGAGGAATCCATGGGGTTGCAAGGGACTTTAAAGAGCTGTCAGGTTTGTTCCGTTCCTGTGTCCCTAGGGACAGTTTCTCAGGGGATCTCCTTCAACAATCCCTTAAAGACCGTGAAGTATGCACTCATAAAGTTCGTGGTCCTGACTCTGCTCTCTGTCAGGCTAATATTACTCAAGATCACAATCTCAGCCAGAGCATGGTTGCTACAGCCCAAGCTGCCTCCAATCATAACCCTTTAATGATCTCCTCAGCATATTTGATCACAAGGTCCACTAACATTTTTCCTCTGGTTGGTCTGTCCAATACTTGGACATGGAAGTTATCCTCAGCGAACTCCAGGAGTCTCCTGGATTGCTTGCAGCATGTGTTTCTTTCCCAGCAGATATCCAGGTGGTTGAAATCCCCCATCAGGATGAGAGCTTGTGACTCCAACACTTCTTGTATTTGAAGCAAGGAGGCTTCATCATCAGGCTCTCCTTGATCAGGTAGTCAGTAGTAAACCCCAACAACCAGATGCCCTTTATTGATCTGGTCCCTAATTATAACCCACAAGTTCTCAACCTGATAATGGCAGTCTTTTTTAGGGGCAGCTCCTCACAGTCTATCCACTTCTTAATATAGAGGGCAATTCCTCCATCCCTCCTGCTCTGCTGACCACTTCTAAAAGGCTTGTAGCTTTTGATCATAGTATTTCAGTTGTGCAATTTGCCCCATGTTTCTATGATAGTAATTAGGCCATAGTTTTGTAATTACACTATGGCTTCCACCTCTTCCTGCTGATTTCTGATCTGATATCTTACTTAACCCTCAGTAATCAAATGGGAGCAAGTGGGATCCTTTCTCTTGTTATGAAAGGATTTTGTATGAAAGAATTCAATCACTCAGAGGCTGTGAATTCTTCCTTTATAGCTGTTGTTTGCACATGGAGATAGGTAAACAGCAGAGGCATGTCAGCACACTCCACACTTGAAGGCTGCCCAAGCAGAAGTTCAGTCATTACTGATAGTGCTCTTCATCAGGTGCACCTAAAGCATGTGTGCAAGTTCAGAGACAGCACTGTCAGGACTGTCTGAAATACTTCAGTGTGAAAGCAGGATTCTCTTAACTCAGATTTCAGAGTCGTTACTGCAGTCTTTGTTTCTGATGTCTAAACTTACCAGAACACATAAGTCACACTGTTAATAATAATTACAATGGCTGTGACACAAGCCTGATCAAATCTTTCTTCTGTTTGGTATGAAGAGGTGTTTAAATCCAGCACTCCACATTCCTGACAGAATGATATCTGAACCATAATAGATGGTGTGTCTTCTTGATCTTTCCCTTTTAAGTCTAAATGACAACAAAACTATTGTTCTGCTGTTGCAAGAGAGATAATTGAGAAGTCCTTGCTTCAGCCTGGTTGTCTAGGGGACATTTATATTATGGGGAATATTATTTTCAAATGCCTTTACTGAGGCATTTTCGGTTTTCATACAACAGAGTTCAGCAAGTTCATTGGTTCATTAATAGCTTTGCTCTCTTAGAAAAACATCAGTTATACACCTGATCCAAATCCAGGACCCTGGCTTTTCCCAGACATGCCTCTACTATTCTAACAGTAGGCAAGAGATAGGGAGAAGGCACAAGGACTGCTTCTGCTGTATGTTTTCTGTGGTTTAAGTAAGTGTGCTGTTAGCCTGCTAGACCCCAAAAGGGAGGCAGGAGAAACAACTGTGAGGTTTGCTGTCTCACAGGCAGCACAGCAGTAGTTGTTCTTCAGTGGTTGGTCACACAGTGAGAACTCAGACTAGATCAGAATGGGGAAACTGCTTCAGTACTGCAGAAATATGTGTGTAAGATAAACAGGGCTTCCAAGGATCTGTTTTTCCTTTGTCCCTTCATGTCCTGAGCAAGCATAAGTTCAGAGTGACAATTTTCAACATCAGCTAGTACCTAAACTATATATATGCACCTAAAATTTGAAAGCAAGAGTTTATTGTGCATGTTGAATGACATTGTCAAGAAGCAACAGCCTGTGATAATAAACCAGTGTACAGCTAGAACAAATCGCTGTAATGGACAGAGTAATTACTTAGAACATGGTAAATAAGAATATTTATTTCCTGAGGCAGATGACTAAAGACGTCAAACCAGTGCTAAGATGACTCAGAAAAATTTATGACTGGTGGCGTATGTACACAGGGAGACCCTTCTGATATTATAGACTGTATATGACAATTATTCCTGGGAGGCAACAGAAGATGTTCTGTCAGTTGTACAATTACTTTTTGTCTGTAGTGCTCTTTCAAGTCAAGAAAACATTGGCTGAATTTCAAGACCAAGATTAGGCTCAACTGCCATCACAGTTTTTCAGAAATGTGGTAAATATTCTTCAAGAAACATTTTCCCAAGAAAGCCACAGAAATGCATCCAGCCAGGTTACAAGACGTTGAGAACGCTAACCAATAGTTCCAGAAGTTGCTGCCACTGAAGATCTGTTGCCATGAGTAATTTCACCAAATTAAACTTCTACATGTCAGGTTTGCTAACACTCTGACAAAAGAGATAATTAGCACATCAGCTCGATCCGTTTCATAAATATTGATTTATTTATACATATGCACAATTAATCACACATATCAAGCGCTCATTTTGAAGGAGAAGCTATAAAAACGAAAAAAAATGTCAGTGTCCGTAAAAGAAAGTCTGACCATTGTGGAGGTAAGAACACACTGGGCAGGCAATAATAGCCTGAGGGCCATACTGAACATACATTCAGTTAGTAAACTTATGACATATTCTAAGACTGAGACAAAACTTTATGTTATAGAAGCTGATGAGATTTCTTTCCGTTGCTACCAACGAAGGCAAGATGTTGAAAATTACTCCTGCTGTATTCCTTGATGACATATCCCTTGAATATAACAGCAGTGAAGCACATAACGTTATTGATCTCTGCTCTAGACAACTTAGAATTAAACATCAGTAAAATAATCTTTTCAATTAGAAGAAGAATCTTCAGTGTGTCCTGACTAGAATCTTAAATTGCTAGAAGACATTAGGTCATGGTGAACCTACTGAGAGCAGTCCTGCTGAGAAGGTCTTAGGGATCCTGGTGAATGGAAAGCTTGAGGAGAGACAACTGTGTGTGCTCACAGCCCAGAAGGCTAACTGGACTACATCTGAAGAGGGGTGGCTAGCAGTGGCACTGAGGTACTTTTTCCCCTTTTCTCAGCCCTCATGAAACTGCACCTGCGGTACTGTGCCCAGGCCTGGGGCCTCCATCACAGGAAGGATATGGAGCTGTTGGAGTGGGTCCAGAGGAGGGCCACGAGGATGTGCAGAGGGCTGGAGCACCCCTCCTACACAGAAAGGCTGAGGGTGCTGGGCTTGTTCAGCTTGGAGAAGACCCTGGTGAGACCACATTGTGGCCTTTCAGTACTTAAAAGGAGCTTAAAAACAAGCCATTCTGTGGTCATGTGATTCTATGTAGGCTGCTCCAAAAGTAATGCCTCCCATTTATTTCCATGAAAACTACAGCAAAGAGCACAGTAACAGTTTGATAGAGCAAAGTCTCAGCTACAAAACATTGCTTTTCAATATAGTCACCATCATTAGTTATACATTTTCACCAGCCAAGAACAAGCACCTGCATACCACACTCATAAAAAATCTGCACTGGTAGAGGTGACCTACTGTCACTGTAGTCACTGCTGAAACACACAGCTCACAGCCTCACTGTACTCACATCCACCTTTTGGTCTCCATAAACATTCTGCAAGAGTCAGTGAATGCTAATAGGGACAAATATTCTCATGGAGGAATTCAATGACACACCTTTGTTTCAGTTGCACTTCCATGTCAGATGCCATTCTGACAGACTGCCTCTCTGCTGCCATCTGTCACAGCAACAACATGTAACGGAATATTGGTGGGAAGATTCAACCTCTATGGCCATATTACCGATATCTGCCTCCAACGTCTTGGGCCAACATAACAAAATAGCAGGCATTACTTTTGAAGAAGCCCATGTACGATTCTGTGCAAAATGTGCACTCTTAAAAAGATCATAGAACTCCTTTAATGATTACTGCTGTTGCCAGGAACACAAAACAGTACTTGTACAATTATGAACTAGAAAATTCTTGATCATAACTAGACAAAAAAATAAGAGCTTAAAAAAACAAAAACCGTCAAGCAAAACTAGAAGAAATAGATGCTTGTGGATGTACAACTTTGTACCTCTTTACACCTTTAATCAGCTGTACAAACTGGTAGCATTCATTTACTTGCTGGCAGTACTGAGTTTATTAAATTTAATGACACGTTTGGATATTTATCAGTGAAGAGCATTGCAGCTATGAAAGTAGTTAAATTCTCTACTAACTGAATAGGTCTCTCCAAGCCTGTGTTTTCACTCTTCCTGCTTTCCCGGGCTGCAGGAAGATTTTAAGTCCACAGTTAACTCAGAGGATGTTTCCTCCTCTTTATCGGCTCCCCAGCGAGTTGTTGGTACTTGCAGTTTTGATATGACTGTGATCAGATATTTCTTCCTCATACTCATTTCCCGGCTAGTTTAGATTATGAAGGCCTGGCATAGTCTCAAGCATGAATCTTAACTTTGGCAACACTGCTACAACAGACAAAAGCTTACAGAAAGCAGGCGGCTAGACAAAACAGGGTAATTTGAAGAATGTATCTAAAAGCACAGTAAAGAAACAGAATGAAACAACCCCAATTTGATAAGATTGCTGCAAAGAAATGAGTTTGTAGGTTGGTAAAATGCATAAGTTTTGCTTCTACGTGATATAGAAATGACTGCTCACTCAGTAAGGTTCCAGTGAAACAGACAAAGAAATGATGACAAATGACACCAGGGAAACAGATGATATCATATTCCTATTTCTTTAATGGAAACATTTTGTTACAATTTAGGTATGTGATATTCTTGCATTTTTAAAGTGTGTAAAAGAAAACGCACATAATAAAAAGTCAAAGGACACCAATGAATGTAGATATTTTAAATGACCAAGTTGTAAAAGAAATAAAATACATTACACAAATAAAGGTTATATCCACAGTCATGAATACTCACTCTTCTCTACACAAAAACAATAAATAAAATCACATTATATGCAGATAGTTCTACTTACATCAGTACAATATACTGTGCAGCTTTCCGTTCATTTTCTACTAGACTGATACTAGGTTTCTCTGTTGTCCAGTATTTTTACATTAATAATGAACAGTATCACCCAAAATAGGGGACAAAGTTAATGTCCACAGTGTCTATCCTGAGTCCTCTTTGTTTTCTGATAATTACATCTTATGCACAAGAAACACAGCAAATTCTACCCACTGCTTTCATCCTGCCTTTCTATCTATGTCTTCTCAGTGCTTTCAGACCTGCACAGCAAGGAAGATATTTTTACTTACATGTATCTGCCTTTGGGCACGATACAACCTGGCCAGGTCCTATGTATCCCTTAAATCCCATTTAAATGTTAGGTAATGGGGCTATGTAGGATTTAAAATGCAAATAAGCTTTCTTCCAAGCCTCTAAAAATTAGTTACTGAGCAATAAAGACAGTGTGCTGTGCAGACAGAGCCTGATCCCAATCTCAGTACAGTCAATAGTGTTACCATGGGACAATAATCAATTCCTGAGTATTTTCCCTATATCCACAGCAGATATTTTCAACCTTTGCATCCTATACTGCAGAATTCATTGCATCATCTGCCACAAAACTACATAAGGGATATGCCAAATAAAAGAGGACATGTTTTTCACCTCATGTGGCACCGGGATAACTGGCCATGAATTAGGAACTGTGATATTGACTTTTTAGTGTGGTTTCTTCCTCTGTCACACTGCATGTGAATGTCACAGAGGAAGAGAAGTCCAGACCATCAACAAGCATGAATCAGCATAGCTGTGCTGGTTATGTCTGCTGAAGGTTTCTAATATCAATAGCAAAACACTTGATCATAGTTGAAGGGGAGAAAATTGTATGTTCCTTGTGCATACCAGTTGAGATTACAAAAGAAACCATTAAAACAAGATCATTTTAAAATACCCTTTTTGGTACATTTCTTTGCGTGCTCAAGTGTCCTCTAGAAACATTCACATGACAGTAACACCAAGCAATGGTTCACACCGAGTGGATTTTAACCTTTCCAAAATTTAACACCTAATGAGTCCACACAAGATTTTATGAAGTACTATAGCTTAACATACACATTCTAACAGTGTCATATTATTGAGAATATTTTGCCTTTGATGCAGAATATTAAGTTAGTGGTTAGTGAGAGATCTTGAATGAAGTCTAAGCCTCTCCTTCTGAGAGCTAGTTCTGTATGCTATAAATTTGATGTATGTCGGTTAAGAGGCATCCTGAAAGGTAAATTCTGGAAGAAGTAATAGCATAATAAAACAGTCTACGTATAACTGTATAACTAAACATGAGCCTAAAAAAGCCTCAAAGCCATGGCAGCATTATCGTCTCGATCAAAACCAGCCTTGACCTTATAAAAACTCCAGTATTAACCTTTATCCTTTCTTCTTTTATTAGTGAGACAAGGGGAGAGATGCACTCATGTCAGACTTAAGGCTTCACTGGGGTAAGCTGAAGTTCTTAGGCTTCCTGTCACCCTCCAGAAAAGACATGAGCAACGTCTGCTGCACAGCCTGCTGACCCCCGCAGACAGCCAGGTCTGAGGTCTCTCACAAACAGCTACTTGTTTTAATTTCATCAATCATTTTTCATCAGCCTCAGAGTGAGAAAGTTAAAAAGTATCTGAGAGTGGAAAAAATACAGGTCTGAAGCTGTTGGAATTCATTTCTGCCTCCTCTAACCAGAGATGGGCACAGTGCACACACTTCCATCCTTCCACTTGAAAGGTTTCACACACACAAATCTTTTCGTGCTTTCAACAGCAAGAAAGAAAGGCGGGGAGGAAGAGAGTACACACAGCACATCTGAAGGCAAAGCTTTTTCCAGCATGTCTTCAAAATATATTCCAAAATTAACTTTTGTTTTCCTTTGTTTCTAAAAGGGGCCAACACTGCCTCCTGAAAAAGATGCGCCACAGAACGTGTCCCTTCATCATTCACTGCTGTGACAGAAGTTACTAGGACGTGTTCCTGACCCACAAGAAAAGTAATGTACCACTGGAAATGTATCTGCTTCCATTTGCTCCACAGGCAGGTCGATACATTTGGTGTCACTTTCTACCAACAACTACTAGGGTAAAAACTGTTGCTCACACCACCTGACATCATTTGCTCATGCCTGGACCACTGAGCTTCCTGTGAGCTCAGCCCTGCAGCACAGGGGGGCCGAGGAATCAATCACTTCAATTTGCAGTGCCATCCTCAGATGTTCTTAATAGGATGCCAGCCTCAAAATTCCACTTAAACTCCATAATGTTTTTAGCTAATCCAATTTTTCAGCTTTGTTTACTTGACAGGCAACATCGGGCAATTCTGGCTCCGAATCTCTGATAGCAGCTGGCCGGCATGGCCAATGCAAGGTGCGCAGGCGGTTGAACAGCAAGAAAACAACAAGTATGGGCCAAAATTACAGAAGAGCCACCTCCCAGGGGACTGGGAGCAGGTCTGACTACGTGATGGAAAGTAGCTGTCACTTTTCAGAGTATTTCTGGAGCTGCAGAAAAGGGCATTAAAAAAACAGGGAATTCAACAGTTTTCATTCCGCTCTGGGAGAAAATGAGCAAAAAACCTCAACTGCCTTATATAAAGAAACAGAACTGCTACATGGCTACTCTGAAGCACAGAGGAGGGTAGTGAAGGATGTGGAACTGTCTTGAGCTCCGGAAAAGGTGGACTGAATTGCCAAAGAAATTTACGACCAGGACTATTAGCTTCCTGTCTTTGATGTCTATTCTTAGCTTTCCAGGAGCATTATGGCATTCATGAGGTGAAAATCGCTCTGGAGCCAAGGTCAGCTAAGGCTGATGCAGCCTGTTCTACTGCAAAGCTGAGAAATTAACTCTGAACTGCTTCAAGACGCTGAGTTTTAAGCCTGAAGACACTTCAGTAAGGGCCTGAGTTTGCTTCCCTTGAATCAATGAGAGGTTTTCTTTGTTTTGTTTAAGGAGAGAGCGATTGGATCTCCAAGCCAGAAAATGAAAGAAAGGTCAACCTCCCACTAGAACATGCTGTCATGAAGCATGTTCTTATTTTGTCTAGCTCCCATCCTCCCCACTGCTTTCAAAGTACGCCTTAAAAATTCTCCATTAAAACCCTATGAAATACTTTCAATAATGCAATTAAGTGTTACTTAAAAACAAACTGAAAACATCAATAAAATTTATTTTAGAAAATGGATGAATGCAACTCTTTAATAATGCAGTTTTTAGCACTGGTTGAATGTTCTCAGTAAAGCACATCGCAGAAGGAACTGGTAATTAACTGGTTATGATGACAGTCACAGACAGCTCTGGGCACACAAACTGTCCATAAACAAAACTTCTCAAACTACCTAAGGTCCACATCAAAGCATTAGGCATCTGACTAATGGGTCTCAGCATACTAAATCAGAGGTCCTACTGAAAGTTTTGCATCATCTTTCTCTGTTGTAGAGTATGCTGTAACAGCCAATTTGCAGTGGAAGTATACATGCTTCAAGTAAGGGAGTGAAGTCATATGATTTGTCCGTCTAACTCTCTGGAAAAGAATTTTGAGGTGTATCAGCTATTAAGCTGACTGATATTTGGTAATTTAATGAAATACTAAATTATCAGAATTTGCCACTGACCAAAACACGAAGCCACCAGATCAATTTCACCAGCTATAGGCACAGCTATGAGATTTCAAAATAAAGATATGGACTCTGGGGCCAGCCTTGCTCCAATTCAGGCACAAGGCAAGATTCCCTCGGGTTTGGCCATGGCCAGTATGATACCCTTTGGTCCCAGGTGAGTAAAGCACTTACAAGCTGAAGTCAAGCATGCTCCATGTGTTCTGAAATGTAGGCTGAATCAAGGCCCTTCTTGTGCTGCTCTGTAATGTGTATTTGTAACACTGGTAATTTACTGAAGCCAAAAATGTGGGTTTTGAAAACTCTTTGGAGAATCAATTGGTATTACTTTGATTAAACATTTCCTTACAGAGTTTAAAGCCTAAACGTTGTGGCCCTGAGCTAATGCATATGAACCAAAAAGGAAAAGGGTATTAGATAGTAAAAAATGTCTGACGAATAATGTAAACTCAGGGCAGTTTTTCATCTGTGGTTCTTGGAAGACCTGTGAACGATTAGCATGAGGCCTGTGGAGGGCAGCTATGAAGGGCAAGTTTGTTTATGCTATAGAGGAATGTACTTATGTGAAACACCTTACACAATTTGCACACTTCTGTGGGAAAAATTCACAGCTGTACACCAACTTAGAAAGATTACACCCATTAATCTAGAATACTCTAATACATGAGAAAGGCTCGCCTTTAGAAGATGAGAGGTGCTGGGATGTAAAGTTGTGGTCAGGCCACCAGCAGCATCCCACCAACAGACATTTCAGGACAAAACTTCCCGAAGTCATGATTAAAAATCCTATATAAACCTGGGAAGAGGAACTGCCATTTTAACTGAGGAGTGACCTTTCATTCTACTTTTTAAAAAAATGCTTAGTTATAATAAGACACCACAAAACAAATAAGTAGTCCTAAAATCTTGTTGCCCCAGACAGATCTCATTGCTTTGATCTTCTGCTCTGACCTGGCTGTAGACGTAGACGGCACAGGAAAAAGGCAGACCAACAGTGCTTTGTTCCCTAACTAGCGGCTAGGTCAGTACCATTTCAGACTGGAAGGACAACTCGTAACCATTACCATTTCTAAAAAATTATCCTTCAAATCATACCCTTTTTCTCTACATGCTTAAAAATTTTCCTTCAGTTTTGCTGTGGCAAAGTAGCCTAAAGGATAAAAGAAAGTAAAAATAATGAAAGGCTTACTTGCAAAACAAAAGTAGATCAATGTTATCTCTGAAATTAGCTCTTTCTTTTTTTTAAACCCAACCCAACCAACCAAGAACTACAAACAAACAAACAAACCCATGCCCACTGACATAAATAAATAGAGATGAACTCAATTAATCTTAAAAATTTCCAGAAACTAATCAGTAAGTCTTTTTTCTCTCCAACTCTATGACAGTACGAATGCTGTCCTAGCCTACATCCATCTCTGGAGCCCATGACACAAGGAGTCTACTTCAGAAAACTGTCCATCAGTCTCAGTGTTACTTTGGACTTCCTCTGAAGAAGTCATACAGGTCTTGACTGGAAAATGGGATGATATAAATCTACCACGTGAATAATGGCTGTTACAGGAAATCCTAAAGATGCCTAACATCCTAGAATCTACCCAGTTTATGGCCACCATTGATCCTGCTGCTCTTCTGACCATCAGCAAGCAGGTGATGACCACCGCATACGCTAAGAGATAGTGCAATGAAGGAAATAGCAAAAACAGTTCAATGAATTATTCCACGGAGTATTTCCCCACCAACAAAAGACAGCAGAAAGAAAACAAAGCCAGCTTTTGCTCTTCGTTCACTTCCAGCCACCTCAAAATGGTTTCTCTGAATTTCATTCTGGCTTCTCAGAGTACAAAAGTTTTGTGGAACACAGGATTTGGTGCCAGTTTTGAGAATAACTATTGTGTAAAGTCTGACTATGACTCCTGAGACTAAGAAAAGTTCTGCTTATGAAATCAGAATAAGATAAGCCAGAAGATTGCATGCATTACAATCATAGTCATAGCTGGGTTTTCTCACAGACAGTATTTTTACAGGTCGTCTTCATTGTTTATATTACGTGCTGTTCATTTCCGTTTCATGACTAGAAAGACCTCTCATCTGTCTAATACAAAATAACCTGTCAGTAGCTAATTCATCACAGATTCAGTTTTGCTCCTGGTAAAGTCAATGGCAAAGTTCCCAGGCATACTAATGGCAGTGAGATTAAAGTCAGTCCTAGAGTAGTGTTTTACCATCCTGATTCCTGAAGATTGTTGTTTGTGTGTTTAATCATACAAAGGTGAAGATAGTCTCATTGACTAATGTGGGACTATGTAACACACACAGTTCATTATCTTCAGGATCAATGTTATCATCGTATAAGCAATCTGGTAACTGCAATTATACTGTTTAAATGACTGTATTTGGGACACATATGCCTGGAGAAGAAAGGGGTTAAAAAGTTTGTTGTTATCCAACAAAATTCCAAAATGCATTTACTGTTGTTGACTTTCCCTGCATTTTACTCCTATCATAAAAAATATGTCCTCAAAACATTATCCCCCATAAGTTTTAATCCTACCAAAGCAAAAATAGATATTTTAATAGAAAAATACAAGATAAAAAATATCCTAAAACCAAAATGGTAGCATTAATGTCATTTTTACACACCAAAAAAACCCTCTTTTGAACTGTTTCAGCTATACAAACTCCTTTGTATTTACATATTTTGGATGCAATCCTGTGCTCACTGAAGTTAATGGGATTTTGCCACTGACTTCACTGGGAACAGGAACAGGTCCCACATGGACTGTGCTTGCCTCTCTGAAAGGTGATGGCAGTGGAGAGAAAAGAGCACAGTAAAAACACATATAAGACTGCAGAATTAGCCCACTTACTCTGGAGACCTCTTCTCTTTCAGTATTTTATACCAGCGAAACTCCACATCCTTCACTGGAGTTTTTCTAAACTCCCAGTGCATAAGAGGGAGAATCAGTACTTTTCTTAGTACTACACAAACAAGGGAAGAACGATTCATGTGTGTTTCCACCTCCCTGATTGTCAACAGAGTTTGTTACATCCAAAGTACCAGCTCCCTCTCAGGACTGAACTCCACGTGTGCAATCCTGCATTTCCTGTAGTCAGGCACAACAAATCAGTGATGCAGGATCATACCCCACATTAACCGATCTTTTCATTTTGACAGCAAACAAGCATTTGTGTCTGTGAATCTGCATGTGATACCCATGAGTGAGGTGCAATTAAGGAAGGCGGCGGAAGGAGCTAAAATCAGGAATCAGAATGTGGCATCCCCATCAATTAAACACAAATCTGCTGTTCTTAATACATGTCTTAAGAAATATTGTCTTTACATATTAAGTATATCCTATAACATCAAACTGCATCATTTTTGTTCATGAGATGAAAGGCCATGCGGCATAATGTGATTAGTAAATCATTCCTGAGCTTCTGAAAATAATTAAGACAAAATTACTGCTTAAAAGAGTGAGTTCCTCAAGAGCCTCTTCTTCTTACACTGATGTCTTTGGTTGTGCCCATTCCCCTAATTATTTTTTTTTTTTCCTCCAGGAAGAATGGGATTATTTTTCTTCTTCTTTATGCAGCAGAAAAATGAGATCTAATGGAGTCTTCGCGTAACTGCCGATGTTTCCCCATGTTACAGTCCTCCTGTTGAGTTCGTCTCTCAATAGTTATTCTGTACTTCTTTCTGCATGAAAGAAGAGGAACAGAGTGAGAAATCCTTCTCCAGCTATAGGATAACAGGACCTTCCTTATAAAGAATGCCTGTAGGGGACAGCTGGGTTCCAGTTGAAAAATGAAATGTGACAGAATGTGAAGCCCTGGTCAAAGATTAAAGCAGTTTCCATTGAAATATTTTACCCAGGCTCAAGAATGACTGTCACACAGCAGTCTCAAAGCACCATGACACAGACATTTGCTTCTTTGAAAAATTCTGATTTAAGTGATTAGGAAGTTTTTGTGAAATGCCATGTGAACTGTGTCACATCACTGCTTTATACTGATCAAAGCCAAATTTCTTTCCTGTGTACAGGGGGCACTTTCTGCAGAGTTCAAACAATGGATTTGACTCTTTATTCAGTTGCATTTCTTAGTGAAACTGCCTGCTAGCCAACTAATGGTCCCATCTCCCACTGAGAAAACTACGATGTTTACAATATCAGTGGAGATAACAAGATGAATTAAGAAAAGGGATATGGCGTGTAGATAAGATGTAAACACAAATGCTCATGCAAAAGACATACTTTTTCCTGCATGTCTTCCTCCAGGGCCTTCTGATGGATCCTGTTATGTTAATTTATATGTCACACTGCCTCTGACTGCCTTTCAGTTTCCCATTTAGTACCCAAGTTTTCCCCCAAGATCGTAAGACTACCATGTTTACTTTTCATGTGTTTATGCTTCCAGTGAGTTTCAAGACCAATGCTTCAGAAGGGCATTAGTTCAGTCCCACCTGCACACAGTACTTCTTGTGTAGATGCATAACAAAATCCTTGCATGCCATGATTCAATCTTCTGTTCCACTTGCATGTGTAGTATTAGTCTAAGCTAGGTATGTGGTTGTGGAAGAAGGTTTTTCGAAAGGTTTTAATTTGGATAATACGACTCAACAGAAATTGTTTACCTACATGCTCCTTAGACAACTACATCTGTATCCATAGGCTCAGAAGTAATTAGAAAAAAATGTATGTTCTTTACTTAATTTATGCCAGTCTTCCATAGGTGAGACAGTGCACGCTCAGCAGTTGCTCAACCATGCAGACATGCCTTTGGTTCAGAAATGCAGCTCCTTGAATTTAAATCCTTTCAAATACGTATCAGAACTACACTCCAGATTTTTCAGTGCTCATTCAAAACTGAATTTCCATGCCCACCTGTACTGATTACAGATCCAAATGATAAAAGCAATGTAATCAGAAGGTGTGCATGCAGCCTGAAAGCACCCAAAAAAGTTCTCATTTCTCCCTTCTGAGCATAAATACGAAGACTGTCAACCCATCTTTGTTCATATGGATTTCCAACTCAGATTTTACTGTCAGATGACTCAGAGTCTAAGACCTGTTCCTACAGTGATCTTTGTATATTTTTATATCTGCTCGAGTATGTCTTTTGCCCTATTCCTTGCACTCAACTACTAATTCCTCCCAGTATCAGCAACACTTTAAAAAAACCACAAACAAAAAAACCCAAAGTTATCAGCTCAGATTGGGAATGTACAAAAAGATGCAAGAGCCTCTAATGAACTAGAATGTAAGGATACAGTTGTATTTTCTTTTTCCTTTTTATTAAGACAGTCTTTAATCAGTCCCAGTTAGTTTGTCTTGTTGCAGACCTAAATAAGACATGATATAAGCAACAAATATTGTAAAGCATTCGATTAATAGTTCTGCTTCTTAGATCTTTTGAAACCCCACTAATGTGCTAGAAAACTGACACAGGTTTTGTCTGTTCATTTTGTTAACGTGTTTTTTAACAGATGTATTTCCCTTGACAAAAAAGATTTGATTCTTATTTGTAGAGGTTAATTCTACCCTCCTATTTCCTTTTGCTGTTCATATCATAAAAGGATAGGTCATACCATATATAAGATGCTGAACTGGTATAAGAATATTTTGGTGTGACAACATAGGATCAAGTCCCAAGACTTTATATCCACTGACTAGCAGTGTAAGAGTTATTTTACCTAAACAGGAGTAAAACACTGATCACTCTCCACTGACCTCAGCTTATTAAGTTAAACACACAGCTTTGAATTCCAAATGCTCTCTTAAACCAAACCAGACATCTCTTTCTAGCTTCCACTACAATTCCACTCAGTGCTCAAAAACAAAGCATGGTACCAGGCAAACGACATGCATTTCTTACATGATCACAAACTGCACGATTGTTCTACTGAGCAATACCAATCAAAGAAGGCTTTCAAGGCCGAAGCAATTTACTAAGATATCTGTGAATGAACAGAACTCCCTGGAACTAGTTCCATGAGTAAAGTTACTCAGAGATGTAAGCAGTTACAGGATGAGGCTCCGAGTCAATTATTTGGATTCACACAAAAGTACAAGCAAAGCGTATTCACTGTCTATGGTGGGAATGTTACCACAGATGATAATGGTGCCTTTCTGTCTCCCATCAGAGATGTGCTTCCAGGAGCTAAAAGCTGTGGATGATGAGCAAAGAGTTGAAGGAACTTTCAGTGAATTGGACTAACCTGAAAAAGTAAAAAGCCATTAGCAATCCTGCTCCAAGTAAGGCACCCACGACTATTCCTGTAACTGCTGATTCTCCAAGACCACCTGCTTGAAAAGGTAAAAAACAATAATCAGAGTTCATAATGAGGACTATTTGCATTCACATATTGAAAAACACACATGACTAGGAAATGAATGACCAGTACCAGATAATAAGTAAAGTCTTCAGCATTCAAGACTCCATGGGAATCTCTTCTACTCTATTTCCTGACGGTTTATTTTTTGTCCCTGTTTTCCTTGCAGTTAAATAAGCAACTAAGATCAGTGTCAGAAGAAGTCAAAAAAGTCAAAAATAAAGATTATACACATTCTGCTAAGAAAGTGGTCTGGACAGCTTGATCTGAATCATAGCACAAATAAGGATTGCAGTACTGTACACAACAGCAATCAGGCCTGGATATGCCTTGAGCCATTATAACAGGAACAATTCTATTTGATCTGGTTTAGGATCATAACCTGTCATCAGCCAAGTTTATTAAAATGACTGATTATTCAACAGTACAAGAATCTATGCCTTTTCAAGTTAAAGGCACAGAAGCTTCTTCTTGCTCCATGGACACAGTGGGTACAGGAGAGCCCATGCAGGGACTAGTATTCTGCAAAGAACATCATTGTTATGTGGATACAGCCTGCTGCCTTTTGTCATGCCTACCTGGATTTCTGGAAAGGAACACAAAACCACAGAATCATAGAATGGCTTGGGTTGGAAGGGACCTCAAAGACCATCAGGTTCCAAGCCCCCTGGTACTGTCAGGGTTGGCAAGTGCTCAATCATAGAATCATAGAACAGTTCGAGTTGGAAAAAACATTTAAGATTATGCAGTTCCAACGCCCTTGCTATAGGCAGGGACACTTCCCTCTAGACAGTGTTGCTCAAAGCCCCATCCAGCCTGGCTTTGAATGTCTCCAGGGACAGTGCATCCACAACCTCTTTGGGCAACCTGTTCCAGTGTCTCACCACCCTCACAGTAAACAATTTCTTCCTAATATCTAGCCTAAATCTACCCTCTTCCACTTTAAAGCTATTTCCACTTGTCCTATCATTATCTACCTGTGTAAAAAGTTGATATTCCTCTTGTTTATAATTTCCCTTTAAAAACTGAAAGTCTGTAATGAGGTCTCCCTGTAGCTTTCTCTTCTTCAGATAGAGCAAGCCCAGCTCCTTCAGTCTGTCGTCATGAGAGAGGTGCTCCAGCCCTCTGAGTCACAAAAATATTAAGGACATTAAACTGCTTCTTCCTTTTATGTCATCCCTGACCATTTGAGGGGTTTGTCTCCATACATCAGGGCGTGTGCTTAAAGTCATCTGGAGATAACTGTACATGGAAACCTCAGTTTTGGTTTAATCTACTTCACCTCTTCTCAGCCTAGTTGTTCCCCCTCACAGTGCCTTCTGATAGCACTGAAAATCACTCTGCACTGGGTACTGAGCAGAACTGAGCTCCGCATCTGCTAATTATTGATATGATTACTCTGTTCAGGGTTTCAGTTATATTCTTTGTCATGGCTAAAACAGATTTTACCTTTTATTCCCTGGAAGGTTGAAAAGTCTCAGGGTCTTAGGCTGTGCCTCGTGCAAGCATCACAACTATCACATTTAAATTCAGGAAAGCGATTCAGAACACATACTACCTGAGGCTGCAAGACCTTGGCTTCACAAAGAGCAGAGAGACACACTCATGATGTCCAACTCAGACAACTGTGCTAAGCAGTTTAATAAGGCCTGTTATGCTGCTTCACTACAAGGATTCCTCCCTCTGATGGCTGCACAGAAGCATTAAGTCTCTAAACTTACATGATTTACACGGCGTATTGTTTGTGTGCTCCGAAACTCGGCTTTCATCTATTCTCAGCCTGCCGTGATTCCAAGGATATTTCACATTTGATCGAATTTCAAAACGCCCCTGCTTTCCATAGTAGTCTCCAATCACCTATGCAAAAAAGAAAGGAATGAAAGATTTTTCCATCATGTTAGAGAAGTAAAACAAAAAGGAATGCTGCACCAATTGTTTGGAGTCCTGTGTCTGAATGCTGAATCACAAAGGACATGGCTGAAGGGGTCTTTGGGAGGTTATGCAGTCCATGCTCTGCCCCAAGGCAGAATGAGCTGAACAAGAGCATTCCTGAAATATGTTTATCCAACCTGCTCTTAAAAGACTCTGAAGATGGAGATTTGACATTTTCCGTAGGCAATCATTCTGGAACTTAGTTATCTTTCCTGCCAGTGACTTTCCCTAGCATGAAAGCAAAATCTCCCTTGTTGCAATTAGCCATCACTACTTATCCAATTACCAGTCGACACAGAGACTCTTTCTGAAATATCCTTTTGCATATTCATAGACTCTTACCTGTTCTACCCTCAGCCTTTTTTTTCTGTATAAACCCAGTTCACATGAGGTTTTTCATTTGTTTGTTTTTATTTTTTAACTCTTTGAATATTCCTCCCATTCTCCTTGAGTTTTCTTCAGTTCCTCCACAGCAGAATGAACGCTCAGGACTGTCACACAACCAGGACAAAGCATTTAAAGTATTTTGTATGTTAGACTTTTCTATTTTGCAAGGTCCAGGAGATACACAGCCATGTTTAGTTAAATCTTCAGATCTCCTGCAGAACTACTACAGAGCCAGTCATTCTGTACCTTCTGTTTCTGCTGTTAGGAAGGGCAATTTATGCTTATTATCCTGGTACCGTGGTGTATTATTTCAGACCATATTATTTCAGCTCATCGAGATGATTCACCATTTCAGCCCCATCCCCAAGAGTAAATTCAGGCTTTAATTCAAAGTAGCATGGCTTGGATCTACTGCAAAGGTGCAGCATTAAATTGTGCTAGCAGTAGGTAACTCATCTGAAAATAATTCCAAAAATCTATGCAAAGTAGTAAAGGAAAAAGTCCAAATATGCTAACACTGAAATAGTCAGGAGTGACGGCAGAAACACATCAACAGTATTTGTCTATAAATATCTATACATATCTGTAACGGTAGAACTAGGTTTTAGAGTTATATTTTTTCAATTAAAGACACATACGCTGCTCCAGACTTTTACTTAAACTCTTTTTTGAAGAGTAGGAGCTAAAATTCAGATAACAGTTGCCCTGGTTATAACGCAGTTAATTTATCTTCCAGTATTTCATCTGGAATTAAAAACCTGTAAGAAATCTGCTGCATTTGCAGGCAACAGATTTAATTGGGAGATTGTTTAATTTGTCAAATTGGAGTGGGGGAGTCCTCCTCTATCATCAGGACTTAGAAAATGCAAAAGCATGCAGAAAGGCTTAAGAACAATAAATAGCTATGAAGAGAAACCAAACAGATTCAAATCAGAAATAGGATATAGATTTTCAAAGAGTAAAAGTGGTTAAACACTGAAACATGCATTAAGGGAGTTTGGGAGGCAGCTCTTCATTGCCTCCAGATGAAAAATGAGTGCCTGTTGCAGTGTGGGCACTAGCCATGTGTTGAGCACTAGCCATCTGTGAACTGCAGGGCTCCACACAAGGAGCTGCACACCTGTAGCGAAGCTGCTGTTGGTATAGGTATTCCGTGGTTTAACCAGGACCTTTCAGATTTAAACTCTGAATGGTTCGGGAGAAACAGCTCTGCCCAAACAGATTCATCTGGCTCAGCTCAGCCGAGAAATAAAAGTTCATGTACTGACATAGGAGAAACTGGAAACATTAATAAAACAAAGAATCAATGAAGCAGTACTTCTAGAGTGAAGCATGGGGACAGAAATGAACGTAGCAAATACAAATAATAAGTAATCACACATAAAGCATGCTTATTGTATGTATGTGCATCATAAAGTGGAGGAAAAATTAGAATGAACAACATTAAAAAGTCAAAGGTAGCATGAGGGAAATAAAAGATGATTAAAACTGCAAGTGAAAGAACAACAGAAGGAAGGCTAAGACAAGGAGATTAAACTAATAAACAGGAGAAAGAACTAATGGGCTGAACAAACAGAAAAGATACAAGTTGTTCATACCAACCTTATCCCAACTAATCTGTCCTCCTAAATTCAATTAATGATGATTAATGATTTGTTGGTGGCCAGTCATGAGTGGTGTCCCCCAGGGCTCAGTACTAGGGCGGCTTCTATTTAACATCTTTATTAATGATCTTGACGAGGGGATTGATTGCACCCTCAGTAAGTTTACAGACAGTACCAAGTTGGGAGGGAGTGTTAATCTATCAGAGGGGAGAAAGGCACTACAGAAGGACCTGGGTAGACTGGATCGATGGCCCAAGGTTAACTGTAAGAGTTTCAATGGGGCAAGTGTTGGGTCCTGCATTTTGGTCAACAACAACCCCAGGCAACCCTACAGGCTTGGGG
>PPHD01001983.1:349-36322 GCA_002909625.1 Bambusicola thoracicus
CCAGGTGTCAATGATTTGTGTGCCATTTGGGCCAACCCTATTGTTCCCAACTGTGGGACACTGGTGTGAATCAGCACACTATCAGACCATGGAACTCTTCTGTGGGCTATGGCACTGCTACCCTACGTTAGTGTGGCCCATGGCGTTTGAGCAAGCAGGAGTCACAGCTGCAGACAATTACTGCATCCACTCAGACTAAACAAGGGGCGACCACAGCAGCCTGCCGATCCCAGAGGTAGGAAGTGATGGCTGGTGGGATGGTGGAGGACATTTTCCCCCCTCCAGCTGCCAGGCTGCTCGCCAGGCCATTGCTTTGCACGGCCGGGTGTGCAAAGTGAGCATATCTTGGGTAATTGTGAGTGGCAGGAAAGTGCGGGGAAAGGGGAAAGAGCAAGTTTGGCTTCATAAATGTATGAAAGCTGCTTTCCCTGGTGCAGTATTGTTTTATTCTCCCTTCAGAGACATGTTTGATGCTGCCTGCATGGGTTTCAGTGTTCCTTTCGGAGAGAAGAAAGGGGTTTCTGTGCTCTTTGAAGCCGTGTGTGCTGGTCAGACAGGAAGCTGGGGCTTCTGTCAGTCAACAGCACATGCAAAATTTATCAAGTATATTACTTCACAGAGGTTACTCTGTCATTACAAGCTAACAGGCCTCTGCCAGATAATTTTTTTTATGGAAGCATGTGCTGTCAAAGGCAAAGTGTCCATTGATTGATTGCCACAGCTGACCTAAACATACAGGGATCACTGTGTAATAACTCCTTTATCATATATTAACCACCAAATGCTAAGTTCAATAATGCTAATGGTCTTACTTAAACCCCCAAAGCCAGGCAAGTTAAAAAGGAGAAACAAAAATGCCATCCATTCTGTAATCTCCACCACATGCAGCAGTGACGATGGGAGTCTGCAGGCCGGGAGCTCCAGGCTCTGCCATCTGCAAAGACTTGGGCTGGGACAATGCCTTTTGGCCTATATGCTGGTCATCCCACAGCAAAATATATGTGCAAATATACGACTTAGTTTTGTATTCAGTGCTGAAGAGTACACTACTGTTATTACAGAAGTACTCTACAACAGTCATGTCCAGGAGATCCTGAACCTGATTACTGCTTGGACTTTTTTAGAAAACGGTAGGTTCCTTCCTGAAGGAGTGTCCTGGTATTTAAGATTCCTATCTGTAAAAAAAAATAGTTGTAGCAGTATTTGCAAAACTGGGAGGAAATAACTTTCCTATGCTACAGGCCAATTTTCAAGATCTCAATCAGCCATTAAAATGTGTTATATAATTTCCTTTAGGGAAAGCTGTATAGGTAGAAAATAGGAGAGTTTTCTTAGGGAGACAAAAAGGCCTGAGTTAGGAAGGGGGAAAAAATTGACTGTGTTTACACTGGTGAGTATTACAATATGAAATATTAAAAGTTCTATAAATAGTAGGATTGAGGGGAAGGAAGTACTCCTATTTGAAACTTTGAAGAGTCTTAAAACAATCAAAGTACTATTATAAAATTGAGGAGAAAGATAAACCTTAATGTTGTTCTCAGAAAAAGAATGACAATTTTTAATTTACTATGAATTATCCCTTCTTGTGTTTCATGGCTATTAAGATCTTCTGCCTAGCTGTAAATGCAGCAGCTATTCAGACAGAGATCAGTGGTAATTTCAATAGTCAGGGGCCAAGCGCTTGTCCCCCTGAGGTCAATGACATAGCTTACTATAATAAACAGAGGGCATCAGGCTGAGAATCATTTCTAGTGTGGAGGTATAGGGTCTTGAAGGCCCTTCTGTCACGATGTTTCCTGGAAGACTATGATAGGACTGCAGCTTGGGATGCACAGAAAGATCCTAAGCAAGGAGCAAGCCCTGTGAATAATTACTGAAAGAAACTACTTGTATTTGAGGTTATGTTTAAGAGCGGAGTGGACTTTTATGTATCTATTTATTTATTTTCTGGGGTTTGGGGGGGACATATTCTTTAGCCAAACTGAAACACTGCATTTGTTCTGGACAAGCAAAGTATTCCTATAATCTCAAACAAATAGTTCCAGGCACTCTGAATGCATGCATAGGATTAGATCACCTTCACCATGTGACAAACAAATTAACTTTTGGGAATTTAGAATAAAAAAACCAACAATCCTATGTTACTAATAGAAGTCCTTTATAAATAATAAAAAAAAAATAGCAGAAAAAAAAGGACATGCCTTCTTGTTGCTGCACCTGTTGTTCACAGACTGCTAAGGGGAAGCAGTCTAAGAGGGGGTTAGTAATCAGAGTCACAGAGGGGGAACAGAGTACTCTCTAGGGACATTCTAGCTCTGCTTGAACCAAAACCATGGGCTGAAACGTGTAGGGCAGTTTACGCTGGTGGTAATTTAGATCCATATCATCTAGCAGTGATCAGTTCTGAAGGTGAGCTCTTGGTGAAGGCTCTGCTTTGGTGAGAGTTGCAGAGCACAGCTGCAAGCCTGAGTTAGGTATCACCTGTCTAAATCTCCATGTAACTGAAAAGAATTTACTGCTTTTGGTGGAAACCGTATACAAGTAGATTTCCATGAAAGTGGTTTCCTAGAGGTTGAGTTGAACATAAAATTTAGTCAGTGGTTTCAGGTAAGAATTTTGTTGGAGTAGGGGATTTGTTTGAACATGAAATGAAATTCAGTAAATGGAGACACAAAGATAGCTTTCCTGAACCCTTCTTGTTAGCCCTATAATTTAAGATCCACACTCATTCCACTATAAAGAGGAGACATCTCTTTTCCCATTTCTCTCTCCTCTCTGTATATCTTCCCTGCAATTTTTGTTGCTGGTGGCAACAAAAGCCAGATTTAAACATCCAGGGTTAGTTCTAACAACTATCCACCTCCTTCATTACCTAAATCCATTTGTTCAGGGAAAAAAATAATCTTATTTGAGTATCTGGCCCCTAAAAGACAATTCTTCCTGTCTCACATGTGAAGTATAAATCAACAAAAATGTTTTATTAGGATATACAGAGACAAATTATCAGTAACTCATTTATAATACACACAGTGCAAGTAATAGGTCAGTTATTCAGCACGGAGACTTCAGATACAATAACTTTAATGCAAAGACATTACCTTGCAAATCTGTATGTGGAAATGCTTCATTAAGACATACGAAAGGTCAGTGTGGACTGGGAAAATCTTGAATAAATTTCATTGTTTCATTCAAGAGACTGTAAGAGAATTAAGGTTCTCTTGGTCATATCTGTGTGATTTTTTTCATGTGTTTCCTTTGTTCCATTCTTAGTTTTCATCTAAAGTAATTAGTATTCCACACCATATATGCCTGTCCATTTTCATTTGTCAGTTCCGTATAATACATTTTCTCTCATAGCTTTAAATAAGAACTCAAGTCAAAATTGCTCTCTCTGCAATCAAGCCTTTGTCATCTGTTCCTCTCCTAATTACCCAGCATAAAGCATTTTGGAGCCACATCACCACTCCTCTCTTCTGGTGCTGGAGGCACTGCTGCTTCCTACCTGTTTCTGCAGTGACAGCTGCAGCACTGACAGCTGCTAGGTCTCAGGACAGTGACTGCAGCCTATCTTTGTACTTCTTGTTTCCTTGGAAGAACAGCAACAGGCATTCATGTACTGTAAGGGAACTGTTATGTCATGGCCTGAACTAATGGCTGAGCACTTGATGAAGGGAATGGCTGGCCCAGAAAGCACAGGTGCAAGCAGTTCACCTGTGTTTCCCAGGTGCCTGGAAAGGGTGGACCCTGGATACTCCCCTTCCTAGGGCTCAGCTCAGGGCAAGCCTCCAATAGAAGAGTGTCTCTAGATGAAGGCCACTTCCTCAGAAGTGTTCTGTAGCCAGAGGTCCTATTGCCAGTTGGGTGAGTTAACCTTTTCTTACATGTAATTACTGGTATTCCTAATTACTTTGCCTGGTGTCTCAAAGAATTTATCAGAAGCAATTTCACTGCTTCACTGCAGCCACTCTTTTCAAAGAGCTTGGCCACATTTATCTGAAAGGATTTATTCTTCATACCTGCTGCTAATGTTCATACAACAAAGCCTGTCTTCTCAGAATAGCCAGCCATTTCATTCCTGGTGCAAGCCTCTTACAGTACCTGGAAGAGGGGGCATTGAAGTGTCCTATGATAACCAGCTCACACCTGTCACCTTCCTTAAAAATAGCTGTTGAGTCAGCCCTTCTCATAGTTTCACACTTGTGCTCAGTGACGTTGTGAATAAACAGTGAGTGATTCTCGTGATGCCCTGCAAATTCCTGCAATATTTATGGAGAATCCCATCCATCTGGTCATAGTGATTGATACTCTTCAGTTCCTGTTTATTGCATACCACCTGAACTTTTACATTCCGGTGAAAAACTGTTTAATGTCTGTACTCATACATTTGCATATAGTCCTAGTTTCTCCATAGTGGTGATAACTACAGATTATGTTAGTGTGCTATATTGCTGACATGGGTACTTGCACAACACTGCTGAGGAGCATACAAATATACTGTATGGAACAATTTTGAGATGTGATGAGATACGGCCATGTGTTAAAATAATCAACCTGTCATTTCTATCCTTTCTCCTGCCCCTCTCTGTGAAAGTGTGCACTGCAGGAGATTCAGGCTTCTCTGATCAGCCTGTTATAACCAGATTCTGATGCATCAAAGAACTTTCCATGTGACTTTTGACACTGAGTACTTTACTGAACTCGGGGATGTCTCAAGCCCAAAGGTGTCAAACTTTGACTGGAGGAGTTAGAAACATGGAGTAAGCAATCTTTCAGGTGTGGGGAGAGAGGAGGAGAGACATGGGGAGAAAAGAAGCATGGTGTCCGCTTGGAAAGAGTCAGACTGAGTCAGTCAGCGAACAGCCTAGGGAAATGAAATGATGAAAGAGGCCTAGATTTGGAAGCAGAATGGTGTTTCAGGATGTGAAGGGCTGTGCATTAACATCATCACCATAGTGCAAGAGGTGGAAGGGAAGCCATAGAGAGCTAATAAACAGACGAAAACCTGGCTCAGAGTGGCACCTGGCTCTGTTGTGGGTATTATAGTCAATTTGCACATCTTCTCTCTGAAGAGACTTTTCTTAAAAACATCTCTTTGAGAGATAGGCTTGCCAAAAATAACATTTTATCAGCAGCACAGCTTGTCAAAACCAGCATTTTAGCTTGGGCAAGCACTAAGATTGCAAATAATGTTTTTCCAGGAGCAAAGCTCCTCATATTGGAAGGTACAAGCTGTTAGCACACTACTTTACTAAATCCACCCCACCCCCTTTCTTTCTGATAAAATGTTATTTTCATCCATCTCCTCCCCCTAATAAAACATTATTTTTGGAAAGTTCCTGCCCTTCATGAAACATTATTTTTCTGAAGCCAAACTCCTGATAAAACTCCACTTTCAGCAAAGCTTTCCCCTTAAACTGCCATGGTCCTTGCTCCTGATAAAAAAAGACATTTTCTGTTAAGTCTCTACTTCTGATAAAATGTTACTTTTTCCAAACTCCTGCTCCTGATAAAACACTCATTTTGCCAAGATTGGCTCCTGAGAAAATGTTATGCTTGGCAAGGTCTGTTCCTGATAAAACATTTATTTTTGCCAAACCTCTACTTCTATTAATTTTTTTTTCCCCTCAAAATTATTATTATTTCCCCTAAAGCCTCCTTAATGTAAGATATTGGATATGACACAACAGTGGGTGACAGTATCACTTGCCAACCCGTCTTTCATCCACAGCCATGATTGTTAATGGTGAACCCCCTGAAATGCTGACATTGAATGCCTCTTGCACAATGCGGTTCTTCTGTAAGACTTGGAAGGAACAAGGAAAAAGGTATTTGCACCCTTGCGCTGAAAATGGCCTTAGTTATCATATTAGCTCCTCATATATGACAAACCTGTTCTTATTTAAAAGTGAATAACATCAGACCCACCAAATTAAAGGCAAAATACTTGTGAGGGTGTTCAGGATTTTCCAGTTCTCTATTTTCAAGTTGTTATAGACAGGAGACCCCTGTTTGTAGAAGTTTACTGCAAACCCTTAGATTCCCAGCGGTTCTGTATCTATTCAAACTCATCCAGCTAAAATCCACATTGTTAACTGCATACTGCACCGCATACTTCTCACAAAAGAGCTTCTTCTATGAGCAAGTGTAAAAATATGTTTCTGTGGTTGTGAAGTATAGATATGGGTGACTATGCAGAAGGCTCACATGTCAAGTTGCCATGACAGAGAACTTGGGTAATATATTCTGGAGTACTCTCTCTCTTTGCATTATCATGTGTTAGTCTGGCAACATTTACTCTGTATCCAAGGCTCCTTTATCAACTTCCATCAAATCTCATTTAAGAGCAACTAACTAACTGCTTGATATTTTTCATGTTTGCACAGAGTGTATTTACCACTTTCGCGTGTGTTTAGGGGACTGTGGCACACCATGCATGAGGAAAAGACAAAGACGTGACTGTCTAGGTTGAAGAAGAGAATCCTCAGATCCCTAAATGCTGTCTTCAACTACCTGAAGAGTACTATACAGAAGATTAATCTAGACTCTTCTCAGAAAAGCACCTGTGCAAGGTGCAATGAGCACAAATTGGAGTAAGAAATTTTCCACCTAGATAAAAGGAAGAACAAATGTCACAATGAGAGTGATCAAACACTGAGACCAGCACACAAAGAGGCTGTGTCTCTCTTCTAGGAAATATTCAGAGCAGAGTTAGATACAGCAACCCAAATTTGAGTACAATCCCACTCTGAGAAGGAGATTAGACCAGATGGTCTCCTCAAATTTGAATAAACAATTTTGAGTGTACCATAATTTATACACGAAAACTGCAACTCAGACTATTAATAGAGTGTTTTCTTCAAAGTGAATTTATCTTTAGCTGTACTGAATGTTAGACCAAAGCTGATTTGTTCTACTAGCAGTCTTACCAAATAGTTTCTAAATTTAGTTGTTCTGTAAATGTCTTAGTCTCCTGAAGATGAAAGATAGTAGGCAATTCACACAATTCCCAGTAATCTTGATTAAATATCTAATTTATAAAGTTTCATAAATGGTAATGGGTGTTAAAGATGTAAAATCTAAGTGTTACCTCAAAGACAATGTGGTAACCTGAGATCACCCTTCATGGAGGGTATGGAAGTATGTGGGTAAAGACAGATAAAATGGCAACAGTGCCTTTTCCAGCAGCAAATCACGCTTTAATCAGTTCAAGCCAGTCAAGAAGCTGCATTTTCAGGAAATGCACACTAAGTACAATATGAAATTTTGGTGGCAAGATGAGTTGCTCTCTTTTACCTCTATGGCTGTTTCTAAAAAAAAGAACTGCTTTGTGGATTTGTTCTGGTATTTTTTTTTTTTAATTGTTTTTGTATTGCAGTGTCTAAATTCATTCAGTTTGACTCTTGTGCTGTGATAGCTGATTTGGAGTGAGGGCAGAAATATGCAAGTATTGCATTCATTCTCTTATCCTGTTTGCTATTGTCAGCCCCAGGTTTAGAGACACCCAAGATCTAGAGCTAACGCTGTGTGATTGCGTGACAATCTTCCTATCACACGGATTAACTTAAGTACTAATGACACAGAACTTCAGTTGGGAGTGTAATCTGCAATGCTGAGTACTAGACAATCAGAAAACCTCCTTATATGTTCTGCATAACAAACCTGAAGAGTAACATAGCAACAAGCATCCATTGGCCTTGAACTCATCTCAGTTTAGCAGCCACTGGGCTCAGTAACCAGTCAGCCTTAGTAGTAATGAGTAATGAAGCAAACAAACAAAAAATACTTTGGCTCAGTATATTTCACTGCTTCCTTACTAGAGTGAAAGTGTTTCGTCCTTTCAGTTTAACACAAGTTAGTAATGCTAATTTTTTGAATAAAAAGCTAAAACCAAAGATGTGTCTTACTACCAAGAAGCTGAAGTAAATAGTCCCTTTCTTGCTTTCTTGCACTTTTGATTTTAACAAAGTGATAGTGGACAAGCTGTAGTGACATGCAAATCCTTAAGTCGTTAACTGGCAAAGCATGAGAGCACTACCTACATTCCATAAAAGAGACTGGAAAATCGGTGTTGATCCCTTCTCTCTCGCCACACCTCAGCAGATGCAGGTGTTGTTCGGAAAATAGAGTAAAACTTCACATTTTTTTAGAACTAGAGCAGAGCACAGTATTAATCTCTCACTTTAGATTAGCAAATGTAACAATCCTTGTCTACTTTCATTTGTGTTATCTTTTTGTCCCAGAAGGGGAGTGTTTTCTTACCAAGAGAAGGAAAATGCTAAAATGTTTTCCAGGTTGTGTCATAATAACAAACCTCAGATCCACTACATGAGAGAATAGCGTAAAAGAAATGTTAACAAGCCAGTAATAATGATGAACAGGAGTGCAATCTAACAGCCCTTACACTACAATGAATTTTCTGAAAGAATAATGAGGTTCAAGTGCAGCAGCTGGGTTGGGATGCTATATACTGTGATGCTGAACTTTGAGTACTAAGTTAATGATCTAAAGATACCCCAAACATCCCTTCTGAAAATATTGGCCATAGATTTTCTACACTGACATTTAAGTTAAAGTCATGCTGACCCCAGAATAAAGGGCAAAGAGAGTCCTATTAAACTTTTGTAAACATTTTTTGTTTTTCTTCTCTAAGATCCTGTCTCTGGTAAGAGAGCGTGTATGTCCTTGTAGTATATCCAAAATGTAAACTTGTGCTTAAGGATATTGTTCAGGTTCCTCAAAGTTAATTTTTTTTAGCGTCCACAATTCCAAATAAAACACAGTTTTTCAAATATAGCTTTGTTTGCCTACTCGGAATTTTTCTTCCCAGAAATGAAGAATGTAAATCAGTATAATGTGTTTTTATGTATCTTCACAAGGTATTTTCATATCGTTTTTGTAAAACACAGTAAAGTACAAAGCCTTTAAAATTCTTCTTCAGCACTCACAGTCTTGCCTTCTGAATTCAGCCATTGGGTTCTACAGAGGTATCTACCTCACTGGCTAACAGTAGGAGTTAGAGTTTCCCTGAAATCTCTTTATGATTCATGTTGTTGATCTATTTTAAGAAAGCCATTCCATTTCCAAAATTCAGTCACTTCTGACAGCCCCTGCCATGTTCACCTGCCACTCCTGGCTGCTTTTCAGCAGCTAATTTGCACACTACATAAGCATTCAACAATTTGCAGATAAACTAGGAATAAGAGATCAGTACTAGTCATAGCTGATGACTTTTCTGTTAATGATGTTAACAGTTTAAGAGGTATTCTTTTAAAGAGAAAGGGAAAAAAAAAATACTAACAAGACAACCTATTGCGTTTGCTTAGGACCCATGCACCAGGCCCTGACTCATATACTATTCTAAATGGCTGAAGTCACAATTCTGTTGTGCTTTAAATATTAGAACCATAAACAAAGCCATTAATACTTATGTGGTTTTCTAGGAAAGCTTTACTAAGAGATTTTCTTTTTCTGTCAATCCCCATAGTAGCCACAAGTATAGAGGCACCCAATCTCTGTCTAGACGCAGCGTCCCTAATGTCATAGACATAATGTTTGTGTTGCATTTTTCAACAGTAATATAACTAGTCCCCAAACAACACTGAACTTGTAAGAAGATAGAAAATGTCTAACTCCACACCCCAGGTGATAGCTTTTCAATTTGGCAGAAAGATAAATAAAAGGAGGTTAATGTTAAAAACAATAAGCTTGGTCTGAGGAAGTAAAAGAGAATGAAAACCTATTGATTTTCTCTATAGTAAATAACCATATGAGAGAAGTAATGCTGGAAGTGTTTTTGCACTGTTAGGGCACAATCTGATTGCAATTTGTAGGCTGTGAGTTCTCCACCCGATGAAACCAGTTGCTAAGTCATTTCTCATTCAAGGAGGAAACGAAACATTGACACAGAAAAACAACCCTCTGCCATTTCTCGTACACATTTAATGAAGGGACCAGGTAATAATAATTTGAACTGATACAGATTTACTGGTGCTACTTAAGAACTAAGAATTATTCAGTTTGCCAGAGAAAAAAATTTCCTTCCCTCCTTTGGAAAGCTGGAGGAAATGATTTTGTCCCTGGGCATACAAGCATTGAGCAGAAGGTGACCAGTGACTGGATTAACCACGAAGCATGAACATCAGTGCAGATGCTTGAGAGTCTGTAATGTTGAGTGTAGGCCTGGCTCAGGCCACTTTGCAGGTAGCGCAGATGGTTGCCTCTGTGCCCTCAGGTCAGCATGGCTCCAAATTTCCTAGAGTATGAATTTTCATGGCTTACAGGCAGTGAGGGTAGGAAAGAGTTATGATTGTACAGGTTGACAGCGCTGTATTTTGACTGTTCCCTCCAACCTGTTAATTACTCTGAAATGTTAAGCATGGGAAAGGTCTCCCAGAACACAGGACAGCTGTTTGCAGTGAATATGTTTTAACAAAGTCAAAAACACATCCCAGAACCAAAGTGAGTATTAGGTTGCTTCTCCTTGCATTTTGCAATTTACCATATGGAGTTAGCAGCCATTTTATTTTCAGTTGATGATATTCATCAGAATAAGTTCTAGACAGGGAATGAAGAAGTTAAGGTGCACTTGAAATGAGAAAGCAGGAGTGTCCTAGGACTGCAGCAGAAGATGGGCAATCTAACAGTAATATGTGTTAGTGCAAGGCAGTTTAAAAAGACAAAACACAACCACATTTATGTGTGCTTTTGTTGATTTTTTATTTTTATTTTTTTAATTTCAACAGAACTAAGACTGGAAAAGGGTAACTGTAGTAGCTAACATGATACTATCCTAGGACCTTACCACTTGCTGAAGCTTCAATACACTCATCTCATTGGAAAAGCTATAGAGCTCAATCTGTAGGATAGTAGAAGAGATAGTGACACACTCAGTAAGTATTTCTGTGGTAAAACATAAAACAGGAAAAGCCCACTATTTGCATGAGGAGATAACTTCTGTTCAGCAGATTTGCTGTCAGATAATTGATTTGAAATCTAGTTCTGGTTAAAAATACTTATAGCAATAACACACTTATAGCAATAACACACATGGATAGCTGAAAGCTTCAGTTGTCCTAGGGAAAGGGAAATTATGAGGACTTTGCTTATGCTAGAAGTGCTGAGGGAAATCCCCTTATGGAAAGAAGTATCTCAAGTGCAATTTACCAGAATCCCTATTGGTAACTGTTAATGCACTAATTTACGTCAGCACTGAGACATTCATAAGCAGCACAGGTGATCTGTGAGCAGATCCAGTAAAAGAATGGAAAAAGAGACAGGACAGTGTATTCCTTGTTGCCTGATATTGTCAGGTGGGCCAGCATGATCAGAGAGAAGCAGTTCTCTTTCTTGACATCTGAGGATCTGTCTCTGAGCAAATCCGGAGATGCTGAACAAACCTTTTCTTCTCATTCTTCTTCTCTCCTTTTTTTTTTTTTTCTTTTTCTTTTTTTCTGTAACAAACCTGTCACCCATGCCTTTTTTTCTTGAGTTTACCATTGCATCTGTTATTCATGGTAGCTTGTCTGCACCTTCTCATTCTGCCACTCATCTGAACATTTTAAATGTTCCCAGTTTACCGCCAAACCTCCCTAGGCAATGCAGAGAAGGTGTTTGTAGCTTTCAAGAAAACCTTTATTCATGTTGCACCTGCAACAGTCACAAAAAGAAATAATGAGCAATTTGTTCACATGATTTTCTACAAAAATGCAGTCCATCAGTGTGCTTCTAAGAGAACAGACTTTTCTAAGAGCTTTAATTGTGGAGCATAAAGAATTTACTGCAAAGAAAAAGGGACTCTCAGAAGATTGTTTGTTCACCATGGAGTATTCAGGTTCTTCTGAAGACCACATATAACTGACTAAAAAGCTTAGCAATATTTTATTATTTTCTTTTCAGAAGTGTAAAAAAAATACTTTAAAGTACATATATGGACTGACCACAGATTTACTGCCACTGCCTTTTTGCAAGGCAGCCGGAATGAGGCTGCTCATGTACATAAACGAGTCCAGCTGGTACATTTACTGGCAGCTTTATAGGAACACCTCCAGAACTGTTGAATGCTTGTGAAAGGTAGGGTATCAAACAAGCTGTAGTGGACATGTGGGCCAGTTGATGGGCAAGGCACTATAAACCTATCCATAACTAGTGCAGCTGTGACTATAAAGCTTTTCAGAAAACCTCCCCAAAATCAGACACACAAACATTTAATGAATTTCAAATGAAAATCTTGGAATGCTTAGACGGACCACATAATGATTTGGGAGAGTCCATTACAGGTCACACTTACAGCAAGAAGTGAGGTTTAGTAGTCAATATATTTTGTTGCTTCCTTTAATCAGCCTCAATTAAAATTTCCCAGCAACAATTAAATTTCTCCTATTTTTAAAATAACATTTCGGAGGGCAGCCTGGTTTTAATATCGAAAAAAACAAGGAGACCTCTTTAATACTGCTGCCAAGAGAGTGGTAGCATTGTAGTACAAAGACAAGCTTTGAGTATTTGTGTTAAACAGAGAATGTTAAGCCCTTTGCCTCATGTGTAATAAATGCCTATCTAAAATTTATTCTCCCTCTAGCAGTGAAGTGCCTCCATCTGGCCATTGCAGTGCCCCTTAATGAAAGTTTATGTTCTCAGAATCAATTGTTTCACTTTATTTATTTCTTATCAAGCACCAGCACTTGGAAGCAGATCCTGAAAAATGATTGCAAAACTTTATTGTCTGAGTTTTTTAGATTCTTCCCTTACCTGAACAGGTAAGTGGGAACTCATTGATTTATATATATAGCAAGGTATTTGTAGATGCATTGGTCATTTCTTGAAAAGCCTGAGATAACTGTAGGGGAAAAATGAGTACTGAAGTCTATACCAATGAGAAGCAGCTATTAAGAATAATTTAGACCATTTTAATTACGAACATGAAAGACTTCATGTACAGTGGAAACTTTCTATTCTCACTCAAACAACCCGGTCTGAGGCATATCTGGCAAAAGTTCTGTTCTTCTCCCATGTTGGGTGAAGAATTCCTGAAGCAATACTGCTGAGACAGCTGAAGTTACTCTGCGGGCTGCCATTAAGATAAAAAAGCTCTGAAAATGGAACCTGCCTAAAGCAGCCAGGACAAATCTCTATAAAAAAAGGAACATAAAACATGTTTTTGGGTTCTTTTTGATTATGTTACATTATGGGAAATGGCTATGTTCCATCGTTATCTGGACTGCTCTGTTAGCACATCTTCAGACACATCTGTATTTGGAAGATGGAGGGAGAGCATCTCCATAAACCACGAGCTGGTGTTCAAGCATTGTACAGAGCACCTTCTCCATTGCACAGTTCTGCTGACCCCACCTATTTCAGTGCAGACCATTTTCACATCATAAAATGTCCAGAAACAGAAAGGTTGATGGAATCATATTAGGAATACCTTCTTCAGGGTAAGCTGAGCACTCGCTTTGGATTACATTGACACATTGCAGTCATCAACTTCTAACCAGGGTAGAGATGCTAGTAGTTTGAAAGAAACAAAGACAGCTGCAGGATATCTATTCTATTCAAATTTAATGTGAGGAGTGTTCTTTTTTATGAAGCAAGGGCTGTATCTTCTCCCTGAAGCTGGAATATAGAATAGATGTCAGGCAATTTTGTAAAGAAGCCCATTGATAAACCACTCCTAGAAATACAGTACTACTTTACTTGATCCCATGCAGTAGCCTTTTAGCTACACAAACCTGCCCTACAGATTATGGGCTTCAAGAAAATACGTAAATTTTGTAAGCTACACTTTCTGTTTACTTGGCTTCTTTACCCCTATTTCTTTTTTTTTCCAGTTCCTGCTGATCAATGGTCTCCATTTTTAGTCTCCATTTGATTCAGTAACATACACTACAGGTAAAATTGTTCCTTTCCCTTAGGGCTCTATACTCTGGCAGAAGGGAAAGAAAGGGAAGAAAGTGAATAGCTTACTTCAAACTGCAGGCCACATTTCAAATGTTCATTTCCTGCTGCTCAAGAATAAATTGTGGCGAAAGAACAATTTAGCAATAGGCTTGAAAAGGTTATCTCCAGCTGAACCCCGGCTCATACACTGTCAAAGTCAAGCCATGCTAGTTACCTCCCTTAAGCATTTTGAGTTCAGATTACGTTTTCTTCTGTTCCAGCTGATAGACCATCTCAAAGTCCCATGCTGTATTACTAGTGATAATCCTTCCCTCTTTGGCTGAAGTCCATAGCAGTGGAAACAGAGCCAATCCCTTATCTCACATAGTCCCTGTCTAATTCACTCTCAGCACAGGCAACCATTTATTTCCTCTCAAAACCAGGAGTCAAAAAGCTGCGAATGATCTTAAATATAGTAGATGTTTGCTGGGAACTGCAAATGATTTGAACAGTTTTAAAGGTTATGTAAAAATGTGATAGTATGGTCTCACATAGGCTGTGTTGCATCTTATTCACCCAGGTAAGTTGCCAATTTTCAAACAGGCAGTTGTGCTTTTTTTTCTCAACATTTATTCCAGGAATGATTCTGTTCCCTCTGTAAAACTTTAATTCACACAACTGGTCTTGAAAATAGCAACCCCTTGGATGCAATAGCCTTCTAACTAATGGATTATTGGTGACTTAGTCAAGATAAGCTCTGTTTTAATCAACATGAGGCTTAAAATGTCCTCGTGTTAAAATGTTCAGATAAAGCCATCTGAAAGCAGCATACAGTGCTTTTGCTCCCCTCTCTGCTTTCTTTTCACAGCCTTAATATTGCCAGCATGAAACACTGCTGTTCAGGTTTACATAAACTATTTTTGTTATTGTGAAAGATACCTACTATCAGTATCTTTCCTAATGTTTGATCTCTAGGTATGACAGCCTCAAGGAGAATTTACTCCCTCCAATATGCAATCACTTTATTTAATTTTGGGTCCAGAGAGACTTTCATTCTACACTCTTGCTGTTCACTCACTTTTGCAAAAATGTAGGATTACAATGAAGATACTGCGCTGCGGGCAATGAGAATTGAAGTGTGAAGGAGGATTAATGATAGTGATGTGGAGAAATGCTTACTTGATGAATAGTATTCCAACTTCTAAGTTGATCTTGTAGTAATGTGGACCATGGTCAAACTTCCGAGCAGTCTGATTACCCACCATGAAGCCCGCTAGTACTTGAATTCATCTCCACCCTTTCTGTGAAGTTACATGCTTTAAGAATGCTTTTCTGCATCCCTCGAAACACTTAACAAGGCTGGCTAGTGAACGCAACAGTTACTCCACCATAATGCAAATAAGCCTTTTATTAGATAGTGTTTTCAAAAACAGATACCTCTTCTGACTATTACTGACACCAGAATGTACTTGTGACATGTTGATAACAAGCTTTCCTTCGCATTCAATTTTAGAGCTCACTAGAGATGGTCATCTTCAGACACTGGTCCAAGAATCTGTCCTGATATCTCTTTCCAAGTTATAACCTGACTGCATTTGTTCTGCACACTGAAAATTTAGATGCACAACTTAGACATAGCATCTTGTAACAACAGCAAGTTGCTCAAAGCTATCATTGACTTTGTTGGTGTTGTAAATAGCACAGCAAAATGACATTGCAAGCTATGCTAGTATAATGTGGTTTGCTAATCCAATGATACATTTTTCTAACTCAGTGATTTATGTGAAAGCTGTATCAATCAAAGATTGTAAATGCATAAATCTAATTGTTTTTTCAATTTGCTTTTGTAGAGTGCACTGTGTACTAGCTGCAATAACACACTCCAGGCTGTGCATTTCCAGAGGATTACTAACTTATTACTCTTCTTGGGTGGTTAAAGTCAGTCAGCCAAATACCTTTATAACACTACACATAGAGGGCAATATTTTTATGGTAAAGTATATGAAAGAGATAATTTCAATGGATAACGGCCTCCTGCCACTTCATAAATGCTGAGGCAAAGCCAAGACTTTATTGTAAAAGGAAATTGATCTCAAGACAATGTTCTATTGCAGTTGCTGAAGATCACAGCTATTTTATTACAATAGCTGCAGCCTACTATGCTGCAGATGAAGGAGAGTTAGTGACTGTGGGCTTGAACCTGCAGAAAGAATCCTGGAAGACTGTATGTCTAAGTGAAACACAAATATGTTCAGCATGCACATGAAGGCAAAGAGCTACAAGTTTGATATTAAGGAATATTCTGCCTTAGGGCTACTGTGCTGCTCCTGGGTACAGCTGAATGAGGCAGGGGAGGGGGAAGATAGCATGGTGTTTGTTTATATGGGACAAAGTCTGGGATCTGGAGAAACATTGGGAGTTTAACCCCTGGACCTGAACCCTTGCTAGCTTCAGTTCCTGCTGATGTTGTTCCATGCTACTCCTCAAGAACTGATGATGGTGGCTATGGCCCTCACACACACTCTCTTCTCAAACGCAGTGGGCAGCATAGCTTACTCCAAGACTTGGTGCTGCTGGCAGGAGTCCTGCATGTAAGCTGCAGGAGCTGGGTACAGTTGCTTTTGCTGGCTTGGTGTCTTCAGCCTGGCCTGTTGTGCGTGCTGTTCAATTAGGGGCCAATCTGTCTTAGAAATATATATTTGATGATGTCCTGCCACTTGAGTAAGGAAAAGGACTTCAGGAGTTGCTGTATAAGATCTGCAGGCTGAATTTGGCTGAGACCCCTGCCAGGTGCTCAGCAGATGCTGGTGCACCACAGCAAGCAGATGTGGGATAATCTCCACTCCACACACATTAGACCTCATCCTGATCTCAGGCTTAAACTCTGCTTCAGGAGTTTTAATGCTTGGATGGTTTCCAATGGGCCAGTGTTGTCCGTGTCCCAGTCAGGGTTTGTAGGCAGAGCCAGACACAAATGGGAAGGCAGCACCAGGGTGGCATGAGGCTGCAGGCAGGATAAGAGAGTGTTTGGAGTCTGGTCCATGGCACCAGCCAGGGACTCTCCAGGAACCTGCATGCCCTGCTCTACAGCATTGCCACTTCTCTGGCCTCCCAGGTAAGCCATGTGAAGCTAGCACCAGAATGTTTCCACTAGTCATGTCCTGTTGCTGTGCTCCTCATGCAAACCCACTTCAACCAATTTCATATGAAGGGGACTGGATGGCTCAGCCAGTCCCTGATTCTGCAAAATGGTGTGTTTAAGGTAATTCCACAGAAGTTTCCCAAGGAGATGGATGCTGTCTATGATATTCCCAGTGATATTTGTGAATCTGGGCCAGCCTTCACAAAAAGCTGGAAGCATGGGCTTTTGCACAGCCTGGAGCAGTGCTCTGTAGTACTGGGGTCTGTTGGAACATGTAAGGAGGATACCAGTGCACTGGGAGTGTGGCCTGGAGAATTTAAGTGGAATTTTTCTGTATCTTTTCCACTTTTATTGCCAGTTGGCTGAAGTAAATAGCTGTCTCCTCTGCTTAGTGCACTGGAGAGTTAATATATTTGGTTTCCTAGTAGCTATGCTGCTGGGTGATTACCATCACAGTTACTGCTCAGGCACTCCCTGCTGTCCTTCAGGCTTCTTTTGGATGTTAACTCTTGAGTGCATAAAACTTCTGTGGCATACTTGCAGTGTATGTGTTCACCACCCTTGCTATATGCCACTTGGTACTTCAGAGTGCACTGCGTTAAAACCTCTGAAGCCCAGCAGTAAGTTCAGGTCAGACAAACCAGAGGATATGAAGAGAAATCCCCCACTCTATCTTGGTCACAGATGCTCAGCCTCTAGGAAGCTGACCAGGCTGGTAGCAGGATACATCCCACTACCTATATCCACTGTTTGCATTCCTTCTGCTCTGATGCTGCTGTGCCCCAGAAGCCTGTTGTTCTCTCCCATGCTCCGTCTCGATTCAGCTCAGAGGCCATGATAGGAGCCGCCATCCCCCCTGCATTTAGAACGCCATCTCCGTGGCTTCTGGTCTCTCCAGCACAACTTTTGGAGCAGGTTCAGACTGACCTTGTAATGTATACGATGGTGGGGCTTAGGGGAGCGTTTTGCCAGGTCTAGGTGATTAATTATCTTACTGGGAGAAGTCCAACAGGTAGAGTAATACCAGACAGGTGTTTATTGATATTACAACCATATTTCCTCCCAGCATTTGATCTTGCCAGCTCCTGACGTTGCCTCCTTAGTGGAGACAATTGCTGGCTGACACCTGATCCATCCTTTGTTTAGCACATAGATATCTTGTGTTTCTCCACCCCCATCACAGGTGCTAAAATAAAAACAGAAAGAGAGAAGTATGGCTTACAGGAGTGTGCTGGTGGGGTTGTGGGAAAGCCCAGGAAGTCTGGCCTGGTTTTCCATGCCAACATAGAACATGGTCGTAGTGGGTGCCTGGTGCTGGCAGATGTGTGTGGGGACATTGGTGAGGGAATCTACAACTGCTATAGAAGGACTGCTGGAGACCTTGGAGGCTCCTTTTCAATTATTTGTTGGAAAAGACAGCAGTGTATTTTTAAGACAGTGTCTGCAAAGGCCTGTGGAAAGAGATGAAAGCTATTAGATGTGGGGTGGAGCAGGAAGGGTAGTTTTTTACGTCCTGATCTGGTAAAGATTTATCTGGGTATTTGATTATACACACATGATCCAGAGGCTGAGGAGAGATCGATTTTAGAGAGCTTTGGATCAGACACAAGAATGTTTCAATAATCCAGATGTGACAGACAGAGTTATAAATATACACCTTCATTATTCCTTGATTTTTGCAGACTTGGGTGCAAGTAAAATCAATTCTTGCTCCTGTAACTATTTTACCCAAATAATCCTTAAAGGATCTTTTTCTGTAGTAATTTTTCTGTAGCAATAAAGATATGCTACTCTCAATATGTATTCAAACACAACTTTTTTCAAATTATCCACTTTTTTTTTTTTTTTTTTTTTTTTTTTTTTTTTTAATGGTGGTATAATAGATACATGTTATATACTGAACATACGGATCATTAAGAATTTGGTCTTTTGCCCTCCTTCCTGTCTACTTGTACTGAAGAATGTTGTAGTCTATGTTTGTCACTGTAGTTAACAGGATTATCAGGGAGGCTCCCATAGTAATAAATGGTAAAGGTACATATTTTGGCAGTACAGGGTAATCTGTTGGAATAAAATTTTTGTTTTTTATTACAGCATTCAGTTTTGTAAAATTTAAAAGTTGTTTCCAGAGGCGTGGAACTCGGGAAGGAATTAAAGTATGCTTATACTTATAGGGAATAAACTTACTCCTAATGCAACAGCCTAGTGAATACCCATCATGGACGAAATTTTGAAGAGAGTTCAGCATTCTCCAAAAGGGCAAATCCCAGATGCCATATGTCATGGGACACTGCTGAAATTATCTTGAACCTCTTGCCACCTCACTGCCCATATGAAACCCACCTAGACATAGCAAAGACAAATGTTTCTCAATGGGATTGTTATTTGGCATGTGGCATTAAATTACTTTCTGTGGTGGTGGTTCCTTGTGGTAGCTGTTTGTTTCACCAAATTCATGCCTGTTATCTGCATGTTTGGTAAAGGCTGAATTCTGTGGGCAACAGGTCCTTGTGGACAGATATTTTGTGAGTTACTTTGGGCACAGGAAAAATAGAAATTGAAGGAAAAATCACTGAATGGATGGATATTCACTGAGCTACTTGCTTTCATGACTTTTCTCCCAACTGTACAACTGCAAATCTAAAGGAGTTTGTGCAGTGCAACAAGTCTCACTTTTTAGGTTTGTATTCCACAGCCCCAGTTCAATAGAAGATTAGCTGTCTAGCTTAGGAGCCTGCAGCCATGAACCTATTCTGCAAACCCTAAAAGAAGTACAGGAATATCTTTCCCCTTCACTGGTTGCAAACAGAGAATATATTTGTACCATTGTGTAGAAACTCATTTGGAACTATTAAGTTATGAAATGCAAAACATAAGTGTGCACTAGTACCGGGACTTTACCTGGTATATTTTTTCCAGAAATGGCATATGATTGTTTTGGTATCATCATAATCTAATTCTTTGGCTTTATTTCTTTCTGTATCAATGTTAGTGATCTGTGGACTATTAAATAATTAAACATGTATTTTTCTTCTAATGTGGACTTAACAGCCTTGGGATGTGTAGCTAAAGTGCTAAGTCATAGCTTGAAACAGCAATCAAGCACCTGGTAGGAAAGCAGGGCCAATCCAGGGAAGCTCAGCTTCATACAATGCACCTGAGTGACCAGAAGGGGTGGAGCCAGGATCCACCCCTTCCCAGACATCATTTAAGGGCTGGCAATGGAAGTGAGGGTGTCTTGTTGTAGATCTGTGTGTATCTAAGGTCTTCTGAAGGTATGTAACTTCTTTTCTTTATTTCTGTACTTACAGCTGTTGCTTTTGTGCAAATCTTCAACTGTTGTAGCCTGAGATGTTTTTGCTCTGCTGTCACTGCTGCTCTTTCTATTGTGTTACAGGATATTACTTGTTCATTAAGGCACAGTTCTAGTGAGAAATTTAATTCCTATTTGAGAGGAATACTATTGAACGTGTTCCAATAAAGTGACTTTTTAAAATTTCTTGAGACTGAAAATGAGAGGAAATCATGCATGGGAACTATGAAGAAGATTGGTTGTGATTCTTGCAAGACAGTAACTCCATATAGGTTCCTATGCTATTTTACTATTTAAACACAGCCAAGAAAAGAGAAAATAGTGGATTAGAGTTTTTATTAATTACTATTTGCTTCTTGCATTCTTGCTGTTTTTGTTTCTTGTTAGCTCTTATCTCAGAAATGGTATCTGGTTCACCTATTTGATGCATCTGCTTTCGGAACTCCTGTATATGATGCACTGGCTACTTGCTAGTATTTTGTTTTATTTTATTGTTGATCAAATTCACTCCATTATATTATCAGAAAAAATGTTCAAAACACGTTCAGTAATGCAGAAAACTTCATGAGGCCTTTTGTAAACAGGGAGAGGAATTAACTGTAAATTGTTAGGCATGGGCCTTGCATGGGATCACTTTTCTTTAATTCTCTCTGACACCTCTTTTAAAATTGCTCATTTACCAGTAACCAGGAAGAAATAAGATGGCTTCTTTTTGTGTGTGTAATTTTTAAATGATATGTGCATAGACATAAATAATTTCAGGAGCCAAAAAAATGCCAGGGAAGCTATTACTTCCAGTGCTAGTGTTGAAACCGTGCCAAGCCTAAAGTTTTGTAAATTGGGCTGTAAGTGTGAAATCCCTCCAGCTGTTAAAAGTATTCCATATCTAATTATATTCACAGTTTTTAGACTACTCCAGTTGGAGAATTCTGAAACTGCATACTGCATGCCTGGAAGCAAGAGCCACATGCGTTCCATGAAAACCTCCAAAACATAAAGAAAGCAAATAGACAAAATAGATAAGCCACATATTTGTGTGGTTTCGTCAGTGTTTTCCTATGTGGCTTTCTTTGTTTTCACAACATTTCTTTCTGAACACCATTTACTGTAATGTGCCCACCCTGTCATTCCAGATCCCATGAACAGCTATATGTAAGGAAGTGTCTATTACACATTTTACAAAATCTGTTTGTACGAAAGACTAAAACAACAGCTGCATGAGAGCAGTGAACCCCCCAGAGGAGGTAAAGCTTGTTTGCAGTCACTGCTCTAGCCTTCAAAAACCAATTAAAAAAGCTCTTCTTGAGCTCCAAATTGTATTGTCAGAAAGTGAAGAAGATGCCTATTTTTAGTGAATAACTTCATGCTAGTCTGAGAAGAACTGAATTTCTAAATATTTGGTAGTGAACTTCACAACTGTATCTGACCTGTAGCAAGTTCACGTTGCAAAACAAACAAACAAACAAACAAAAAACCTGATTATTAATAGTTAATATCTCATTAAACACTCATTACTAAAAGTACTCATTACTAAAAGTACTCATCACAGTCACCCTCTTGAATGAGAATCTAGTGATGTAATTGTTATATTTAAAAATAAGTATTTGGGGACTTATCTTGGTGTCATGAGAGCAACAAAAGGTCAGCAATGGTGGGAAGATGTGAAAGGTGTTGGCCATCAGCAGTGTTTGCCGTCATACTTATTTTGTTCTCCTCTGGCTGATATCTTTCTTTCTTTTCTGTATGTTCCCTTTATAGGAGCTTCAATAGTGATACATAAAAATGTGTTTATATGAAGGTTTACTTATTCATTTGTTGTACATCTAAAGCTAAATGAAACCAGTAGATATTCTTCAAAATCAAAGTTTCTATGAAAGGAAGTGAAAGTACTACTCTTTTGTCAACTTTGGTGTTTGAATAGAAATGCGTTAAGTAAACATTACAGCCATTTAAACTCAGTTTTCCTGCCACTCTATCCCACCCCAGTCAAACATAAGCAATTTGAGTTATCTACTGTCCAATATCAAAAGCATCCTTTTCTACTCTATAGTCTTTTGAACTATGCCCCTTTGGTACCTAAAGCCAATTGCAGTTGGCTGTCTGGCCACACTTGGACACAGTCTTACTCACTGTATGCCTTCCATGGCTCAGAAGTTAAATACATTGAAAACAAAAGACTCAGGAAACACTGGTTGGAGTAAATTTGTGATGCCTTGCAATGGTAAACTGCTTTTTCACTAGTATAACTAACAGAGGTGTCCTACTCATCACAGGAATTACATAGCAAATCCAACATGTAGTAGAGAAGTTCCTTCCTTCCCAAGACTGTGACTACGCAGCATGTAGCAATGCCAAGCAAACCCAAGGGTACTTTGAAGCTCACTGCTATGCATCCTGGGTACCCCCCTCTCCTAAATGTGTTAAGCAGAGCTGGAAAATGCTTAATAACACATTCTGAGTTTTCCAGAACCGCCTGCTTCTGGTGTGACTAATCTTCTTTGGAAATCTCTGACCTATAAAGGCAGAGCCCACCACAATTTTAAAGCAAAACAGTGTTAACAGCCATAGAGGCAGAAAATACTTGTATGAGATTCCATGGCACATCAAAGGGCTTGCATGTAGCCAAGGATGCAGTGAGGTGGTCAGTGGGAATTACTGATCTGCCTGGAATAGGCACACATGGAAAAAGTTCTCAATATTAAAATATTCTGAAGCATAAATATTCAGCATGTCAATCAGGGTGCTCATTTAGCTTCTAATGAGTGTGATATTCACTTAAAAATAAATAACGCTTCTAAGTAACACTCTGCACTCTGATTTTGCTTTTATTATATACTTGCCCGTTGGAGCTTCGAATAATTCTGTTAATGAGCCACTTTAACACTGAATTAGAGTGGCCCTTACTATTCTTGCAACAAGCTCTCATCACAAATGGCATTGTTTTTGTGAAAGATTTCACTGTAGATCAATCATTTCCAGACAAAAAATATTCAGGCAGACAATAAAGAGAACTGAAGTTTAAAAACGTGTTCTTATTTTAATCTTATTCCAAAATCTTCAAGCTGTGTTTCTACATGCAAACTCACAATATTTGTTTTGCTTTCTATGAGCCCTATTCATTTTTAAAAAAGCCCCAAACCAACAACCACATATACGTCTGGACTGCAAAACCACAGCATTCCAGGCTGGGCTGTGTGGGAGGGAAGGAAGGGCACCCAGGGAAGCTAGTGGCCTAATTGGGCTGGAAGGCCTCGGGATTGCATGCATACACCACACAGTTAACATAAAATCACTTCAAAGTTCATGCAAATGAAATCAGGTTGATTGTTGATATCAGCTAAATCTAACACATGCTATCTTTAATGGTTTTGGTGTTGTGTTTTTTTTTTTTTTTTTGCTTGCTAAACTCTGAAAAGTGTTATTGGAAGGTGAGAGGTTTTTTTTAATTAATTCCTTTATTTATATAAACAGCTTCACTCTGCTGCTGCTGTGGTTAATCACTGTCAGATTGTAGGATTGCCTTGATTAGTTTATATGTATTAAATTTCAACTTTCCAATTCTAAAGGGGTGTTTTATTTATTTGCTTGCCACAAACTATAAACACCCATTAAAAGTGTAGATAAGGAGAACTGTACAAGACAATACCCTGCTTTAAAACAGCAGTGAAATAAAAGTACATAGAGATGCTGTGCCTGGTAAACTAAGCTGATGCCCTGAGGTTTCAAGCACAGTAGCTGGAGCAGTTAGGCAAATTAATGCTCTCATCTGTTCAAGATGCTCTCTAAAGACTTTGCTCAAGCCCTGGACAAGATGAATCAGGGTGTTTTAACCCTGAGATAGGCATCAGCTCTTCAACACTGAAGTGAGTCTATGTTTACAGCATTCCTTGTCAGACAGAAAACCAGGGATCTCTGCAGGAGGTACGTGAAGACTTCTATCCAGACTGAGCAACAGGGAGGTTTTAAATATTAGAACTCTCCTCACTCATTTGTTGCCATGAGTAGGAATTACTTGGCATTTCCTTGGATTAATTTAAATATCTCTTTATTCTGAATGGTAGGGAAGTGTGCAGAATAGTCCCTCTGTGATAAAGGCACCAGCTTCTCTTCCTGATCTCACCTATGTTTTCTAGAAACAACTTGATTTCCAGTCTTGTTTGTGGTGAAAGCATTTCAACAGTGAAGTATTAAAAACTGCAAGAGACCCAGTGCCAAAATGAACAGGAAGAATTTTGTTTCTCAGGACACAGATATTCTCCCATGCAAAGTACATGATTTAATGATTAGCCTTTATCATATCTGACACTGTATTTCTGAGATAAAACAAAAGCACTACATACAGCTTAAAATTTAGAAGTATCCTCTCATAACAGAAAGAAGTCAGAAACAAAATACAGTCACTGAGGCCACTACTTTCTTATTTTGCTTCCAGAGTACCTATTACCTGGGGATGAAGAAATGACACTATTAAAATAGCAGTGCTTCAGTGCCTGGATGATTCACCTTGCCAGACAAATCATCTCTTCTTAACAAAGAATAATTACTATATTTAAATTAATTCGTTACAATGAGACCCATAATATAGTCTGTAAACAAACCTGTTAAAAACACCATGAGGTTGAGGAAGCTGTAGATTTAGATTACTTTTTTTTCTTTTTGGATATTAGTAATCTTTATGCCCCAGTGTGTAAAGTATAAAGTCAAATATGTGTTTGTGAAGTATAACCCAAAAGCACATGTATCTTGTCATTCTGTTTGGGAACAAAATATTTTTTAAAATCGGTACATTCCTCAGAAACGTTTGATCTTGACAGAACAGTGTATCTATTAAAAAATTTATAGTCAGAACCAGTATGTATTCTGGCTATACAGACACAAATTCACTCAACTTTGCCTTTTGCTATGTATGTAGTTTTCTCCTTTCTGTAACATATGTTTATGCCACTTTCTTTACATTTGCAAGTGTTCTGTCCCAGTCCTGCCACTTGCTCTTTATGGATAGGTTATTGCACCTATGTATCCTTTGAAGTCATGCCTGTTTAATAGCTTAGTCAAGCATATGTGACAAAAGGATTTTATTTGTGAAATATGTTATCTAATAAATCTTTGATAGATGACAAAATCATTGGTGTATTTCTGGTTGGCTTAAGTCTACTTTGAGATCAGAAGTGAATGATTTGATAAGATATTCAATCAAATCATAACTTCTTGTATTAAACTTCATTGTTTAGGGTATGCTCTACTACTGTACAGGATAACAAAAAATCTGTTCCTGCACTTAAAAATAAATAAATAAATATATATATATTTTCAGAACCAAAGAACTGCATCCCTTCAAAGGTACACAGGGCAGTTTCTCATGGGCAATGAAACTTTAATTGCTGTGGCATTTACATATTTGGCAATTGCTACAGTGACTTCTTGGAGCTCCAGAAAATGTTCTCAAACAGAACAAGACTTTGCAAGGAGCCACTGGGTGATAATGAATTTGAAGGAAATATAGACAATGGGCAGATCCTTTACACTATACTGGAAATATGAGAGTTCTCTTATCTTCCAAGGTGCGTTCATTTCAGCAAATTCTTTCCCTGAGCTTGTATCAGTTGTGTGGAGGAGCTTTCTCCAGAGGAAACCAGCTTCATCCCACTAAAACTGCTCTATAAAATGGATCATTGTACAGTAGGTGGTGAGGATACACTTGAAAAGCATGCTGCTGCCTGAAGCCAAAATGTTGATATAGACATGTCTGAAGTTATGAGAGGTGAATTCTGACCAACATATGTAAGCCGGTACCCTAGTGAAAACACTATCTTCTCATGGATGACTTATGAGACAATCAGAAATAACGTTGAAGACAACTAGCCATCTTAAATTTAGTTGAACTGTGGTAAATGAGTTCACCAGTTGCAATGGTTTGTTCTTGCATGTTTGACTGAATGGATCTGGAGGACAGATATTTCTCAGAGACCTTTGGGACAAGCAGTATTCCTAAGGATGAAAGCAGAGCAGCCACACATTGACTGGACTGCAGGTGTGTCCAAACTACAGCTGGCAGGCTGCATGCAGCCTGGCACAGCTTACACTGCAGCCACCCTCTGCCTTATGCCATCATGATGGTGACTCTACCCCTGCCTTGCCATGTGGCCCAGCCTGGCCTCTCAGCACCAACCAAACATCAGTGCATTATTAACCCCATCAGGTCTGAAACCAGATCATTGGGTGCAGTGCGGTGCCAGCTCAAGTGATGGCAAATGAGTTTATTGATTTTGATACTCTGGCTAAACAGTTTTGTGAGCAGCAAGAATATGCAGCTCTTCTTTACAGAATTTGAAAGGAATCTGTGAGCAGTTTTCAAGACTGCCAAAAAAATCATCTTTTTTTTTTTATTTGCAACTCCACCGTCACTTGACAAAAATACATTACTTGTGAATTTTCAAATTGAGTTGATAGAGTTGCAATGCAAATTTTGATCATGTTTCTTTACCATACTCTCATAAGCCCTCTCATATCAGAGAGAAATAGCCTTCAGTTCACAATCATGCCTTACTCGTGTCATCACTTTTTGGCAGTACGTACATTTGTGAACACCCATTTTGAAGGATGAACACAGTAAGAGTAAAATTTTGTCAAAAATCTCTGATGGACACCTTGAAAGGTCTATGAGAATTGTAGCCACTGTCATCAAGCCAGACTGATGCATTAGTTTCACAAGAAGGTCACATACCCCATTAGTTGTATGGTTTTGTTGCTCTTTTGTACATGTGTTAATAAAAACATTGAAAATTAGAGTAAGTTTTGTCACTTGTATAAATGAACTATACTATATATTTTATGAGGCCGGCTCCTAAAGTGATGCCTTCTGTTTTATCATGTTTCCACATGATGTCAGAGGCAGATATTGGTGGTATGGCAGTGTAGGCTGAACCTTACCATTAATATCCCATTATATGTTGTTGCCGTGTAACCGATGGCAGCAGAGGGGCAGTCTGATAGAATGGTATCTGACATGGAAGTGTATAGGAAGCAAATGTGTGTCACAAAATTCCTCCACGCAGAAAATTTGCACCCACTGACATTCATCAATGCTTGCTGAATGTCAGTGGAGACCAAACAGTGGATGTGAGCGCAGTAAGTGGTGTGTTTCAGCAGTAGCAACAGTGGATCACCTCCATTGGCACAAATTTTTATGAGCGTGGCATGCAAGCTTTTGTTCATTGCTGGCAAAAAATGCATTGTTAATGGTGGTGACTGTGCTGAAAAATACTGTTTTGGAGCTGAGAATGTGCTCTATTAAATAGCATTGTTATGCTTCTTGTATCAGTTGTAGTTTCCACAGAAATAATTATAAGGCATTGCTTTTGGAGCAACATTCGTAGTTGCAGCCTTAGACAATTCCTTTTCACTCATTGCAGCCCAGGCACACCAAAAGGTTGGACACCCATGGACTAGAGCATACAAGGATAGGGATCTATTAAAAATGTCTTATCATTTCAGGTACATGTTCTCACAGTCTCCGAGGAGGGAGAAATTTACATTTTATAAATATGCATTAAACACAGGAAGTTAATTGCAGGCACAGAGGAGTCTTTGAGCAAAATACAGATTTCATTAAAGTGACATAATTGCTCAAGTAGCAGTTTTAATTTGTCATCTGTCTTTCTCCACTAAATAAAACAACTTACTATAGCTAATCTGTGATAATAGCTCATTGGAAGAAATAGACAGTGAATATGGACATCTGTATCCTTTTTCTAGCCAAACTCTTCTTTCTAAGTCTGTAATACCTGTCTTTCTTGGAAACTGTGCATATATTTGTAAATGCGTATGCATGCATAGCAGTGTGTAACAGAGCCCTGGGTATTACATTACATGTGCATATCTTTATCTGCTATGGTCTTTGCATCTTCAGAGTAGGTAGATGTATTCATGTATCTCTTTCAGGTGCAATCTGCAGTAGGGCAATTAGGCTGCTCAGGTATAGGAGAAGGACCTTGGTTCCATTTGAATCATATATTTTTTTTAATAGAAGTCTATCAGCATGATTTAAATTTCTCTAGCAGGCAGATCAGCTATATAAACACACGCACACACATACATTTTCCTTTATCTTACAAGTATGGTGTTGTCGTCTCTGGTCTCATGGCCCAGCCCAATATTCTTGGAAGCCAAGAAGAAGAATTTTTTTCATTTAACAGAATCAGAATCAGGCAAAGCTATAAAATATAGTGGGGGAAAAAAAGGCCTTTCCTGTAGAAATGCTGGTCTCACCTACAGAAAGTACAGCTAAATATTTCACAAAAAATCCTGATCCTGCAAGCTAATTTTAGACATGATGTAATAGGAGTGTGTATTAAACAACAGGAGAGGGGGGAACTGAGGACAAGGGTAAAAGTAATAAGATCATGCATTTTTCTACCTTTATTATTTGTGCCTATTGGTAGCTCTGCTGAATGTGAAGATGTAGTTATTAATCTGTTTAGTTGGCATTTTTTTTTTTTTTTTCACATGTACTAATATTTACATACAGGCTAAGACTCCTGTTGTGAAATATATTTTTTTCCTGTCTAAAGGATGGTTTCATTACAGGCATCATGAAGCGGATAGGTACAGTACTTAAGACTCATAGGAATTTGGTGCTGACTTCCCATGACAGGTCCTGTACAGTGTCCACAGTCAACTCAGGTAGCTGGGTGGAAATGGCAGATGGGAAGCACGAAGCAGGGTTGGGCCTGACCTTTGGTGTAGAGCATTTTCTCCTCACATTTGCTAGACAGCAAAGCACAGTCCTCAGCTTATGCCAGTAGTGTGGAGACCAACAGCCTTACTAACCAGTAGAGTACTATCTTCATTGCGAAAGGATGTACCCAGCTACTTTGTGTGACCTGAGACTCATGAGCTGGAGATGACAGTGGGTAGCTTCTCAGGAGCTGCCGTATGCATGCCAGCCCAAGGAAAGGCTGCCTGAGATGCTCAAGGAACATTGTTGTGAGCAACCACATCAGATCCGGCCCCTCAGAGATGCTGCCATCATGGGGCACCTTGCGTTGCTGCCTAGGGAAGAACATGAGAGAAACAGAGCAAATCCAAGTCTCTGTTTCCACTCTCTGGTGTGACTAATGCTGGTTTCCACTTGCAAAATAAACCAGTTCTTTCTTCAAATGAGCCTGTGTTCTCTGACTGCATGTAGAGCAAGTGTGCATGCTGGATTAAGAGCTCAGTATGGCTTTTGCAATGTGGGAGATGCTGCTTTATGCAGGAACCCATGAAATGGCATTCTTTCTTGAAGCGGATTTTGCAGCTCTAGCCAAATCAAACATTAATAACATTCAGTCCACATTTCCATATGTAGATGCTTTTATCAAACCACATTCTCTTTCATTGTTATATTTCAGTGCTGCTTTGGTCTCTCACACATATACATATTGAGCAAAGTAAATAGCAGCTTAGCTTTATGAAATGTTACTTAACATTTATGAGTGTTTTTAAAAGTTTCTGATTTTGTTACTCTTGCCAGTACCAGTAAATGTTTTTGAAGTCCTTCACATGTTCCTTTGTTTATAGTCGAAACACCAGATTTTCCTGAGAAGCACATCTCCCTATTAAAAAAAGAGGCTGAACTTTTATTAAATAAAAGCTTTCAGAAGAGTCAGTTGCTCCGTAACAGTTGTGTGCAAGAAAAAAGTTTGTGTCCATTTTCATTAATGACCTCATGAGTATCGCTAGTTAAAACTGAAAGCGAAGAAATAAGGACTGATGCTTAACTGGCAAGAAGCCAGTACAACAAAATTAATAACATATGTTGAAGAACCCATTTGTAACAATTTTTTTCCATTAAAAAAAAAAAAAAAAAAAAAAAAAGTGGCAGCTTAAAACCACTGACAGGACTGTCTTTTCTTTTTCCCTTTCTTTCTCTTCTTCCCTCCCTCCTCCTCCTTCACTATAAGGGACGCTTTGGCTTCTGTCCAACTGTGTGGTACTAAACTTGTCTCAGAATACAGATTAATGCTTTATGCAATTCTAAGTGATCCTCTTGCAGCTGCTGCTCAGGGGAATATTGTAGTGAGCTTGTTTGCTCTGAGGAGTCAGTGGCAAAACCACAGATGCAGCAGCCTCCCCTTGGCAAATAACAGATGTAGAATTTTGCTACATTCAGCTCGTCCACAGCACTTACCTTACTTCTGAACAATTTGTGAGGCACTGCCCCAGCACACTGCCATCCAAACACAAATTCAGCTGTAAAACACTTGGTTTGTGAGTTTTTGGCTCGACTGTTACACAGACTCTACTGGCCACATGCAAGTGAATCTTACTTATTGATGCATGTAGTTTGGGTGGGGAAATGAGGACATCGCCCCAAGGAAACTTGCCTGTCATTGGCCTTTGGGATTTGTCACCTCCATTCATTTTGATTCCCTTCTCAGTCATTATCTTGGCTTGTTGTTGTTCTTTCTTCTTCTTCTTCTTCTTCTTCTTTTTTTTTTTTTCCTTATTCTTTTCTCTTCTAAAGATCGTACCATGTGTCCTTTGAGACAAAGCACACTCTTGCTAAATTCTCTCTCCGTGTGAAGCTCCAGGCACTTGGGGGTTTCTTGGCACTGCTGTGGTTCTGATGCTAAAAGGGTTGAGGAATTAATCTGCTCATTAGAGCCAATGGAAGAATATCATGTTTTCAGAAATTATTCTTTAGGGTAAAGGAAACAACTTGGATTTTCAGAGAGGCTGATGAGTTGAAGAATTCCTTTAAGAATACCCTGGTAGTTTTTAGCTGAGCATAGGGAATGTAAGGTATGGGGAGAGAGGAGAGGCACTGCCTGGAGGTGTCTGGATTGTGTATAAGGAAGTGAATGAGTAAACTTTAGAAGTAGTAAGGGAAGGGAATGAATGAAGCTGTGGGTGTCCAACAGGTTGCATGTATTGAATGACAGTGATGATGATTCAGGAAGCAAAGAAGCACTGTGCAGCAAGTGGAGACAGCAAACAGGAAAAATAAAGAAAAAGAGAGTTAAAGTTGACAGATGGTATGAATGCAAAGGAAGCTTTATAGACTTAACAATAACACTAAGGAGAGAAAACAAGTTAAAGCCTTTGTAATAGAGGACTGGATAATTCTTTGTGTAAGCTCACCAAGTTCAGGAGATTGTACAGGGTGGTACTGTGCAGGATTTGTCCCAAAAGGTCAGAATACATTTAAATGCAGCTATCATGCGGTGCCCTGACTTGGAAGGAAATTGTAAGGATTGTGGATAGGAAAATCTTCAGTCATCAGTTCATTGTATGACTTCAGTAGAAAAGGAAAACAGGTGGAGCAGAGTGGGGGGAGAAGACTGAGTATATGAATGAGGAGAGAAATCCAAATTAGTTCCAGTGTTCTGAGACTGTATGAGGTGCTAGCTCCATTTCCTCCACAAAACTGAACACTTTTGGTCTCCTCACAGAAAGTATGCCATTGCTCTGGAGATAGGACAATGCTTGGGAAACTTTTGAGAGACTAAATCTGTTTTCCACAGCAGAAGGAAAAACAAGATAACAGTGTACCGTATTTTAAAAACTGGTGACTTGAACAGGTTTGGTTGACACCTACAAAATAATTTTTTTCTAGAAGGGAATAGGCATAGCAGATATTTAAAACTGGGCTTAGCATGAAAAATAATGAAAACATTTAAAAATGTTTGGAAGGTGAGAATGTGTCTAGATCACAGGCTAATCACAGCAGTGGCTAAGCCACTCATGTAGTACTGCTTAATGTTTGCACTGCACCCTTGCCAAGGTGCCAGCCAGTTACAGGAAGGATCCTGAGCTGATCTCTATATGCAGTATTACAGAACGCTCCTATCCATGTCTCCTATAGTCTATACACTCCATTTTAATAGAAGTTGAAAAATTAATTAAAAAATAATACAGAAAACAACAACAGAAACAAAAAAGAACTAACAGATGTTTGGCATAAATGGTGGAGGCTGAGTTAGGGGTATTTTGAAAAGATGACCCTTAGTATTTTAAGTTACCTCTGTATTTTCTAGATCACATGATAAAATACCTATACATAAAAGGTCAGCTTCTCTTCACTAATAATTTTCTATGCATATTCAGGTTTAAGCTATTATTTTTGAACCTCCTTCTTGTACCATGTTATTTCATGGTATTGTTACTGAATATTTATTTTTCTGTCTTAATTAAATGTCTGACTTTGGAGATGGATCAGCTGTCTGACTTTTTCAGATGGACAAGTCCATTATTCGGTTCCAGTTTAACCTTCAGTCTGAGCAGAAAGAAAACACAGTTTCAACCAAATTCAATGCTTTATAATTAAAAATAAATCCCTATTTTCCAGCCAAAACCATTCATTGAGTTAAATCCTGACTTGCAAACAAACACAACTCCCCAGAACTTTATTTTTCTGACAATTATTTATATAAACTAACAGATTTGACTTGGAGATTTTTAAGATAAGCGTGATTGAAATTCTGATCTCATTAAAGTCAATAGCCAGATCCTCACAAACTACAACACAATCAAACACTTTGTGCATCCAGTGAATTACACCTGAGAGCTCTGCTCAGTCATTATCTGTTTTCATCTTCTTTAGCTGGTCATAGAAAGCAGAGGCACAGCACTTGATTCCTAGTGCTTAACTTCCAGTGTTAAAGTAATCCAGAATTAAAAGGGACCCTGCAAAACAGCCTTTTCATTTTCAAAGCAGTTAATTGGATGAAAATGAAACTGAGCTCTCATTATTCTGCATTTTACTTTGGCAGTTATTAGCCACTCTTTTTTTTTTCCCCTTTACTTAAAAATATATATAATGTTAACTTATATTCACGGATTTGCAAATCTCCCTTTTATATAACCATTTAAAACAGTTTTTCTTAGACTTCTGCACATTACATAAAACTGTTTTTATAACAGTAATTTATTAGGTTAAGTTGAAGAGCTTTTACTACTTTTTATATAAAAAGACTGGCCTGATTTTGGATCTCCTTACTGTGGCCCTTTAGATGTAGTAGTTCTGGAGCTTGGTAATGTGCAAAATATGCCAAAGAAGAACCATTACTTTCAGAAAAGGGCACTGTGTTCTCTCATATTTTTCAACAGTCCATAGCACAAAGAGTAAAAATGCCATGTGATTGTTCGTGGACATAGTCTGAAGCCCCAAAAGACACTTTTTGTGTCCTTCTGTTCTGAGACAGATCTATAGGCTGCAGTAAAAAGGCTGGATCAAATGGGGAAATGATCTGCTAAGAAAAAAGGCCTAATTATGTCACATTAAAAAGCATAGGATTAAAAAACATAATTAGCTGTTAGAGATCTAGTAGCAGGATAAAAGCCCATGTAAATGTATTTTGCCACCCACGCATAGGAATCCCCTATGCAATGGAGATTCCTTTCCATTGACCTGGAGGATATTCTCTGAGAGATAGCACTTTGACTCAGATAATTTAGCCTGGGTCCATAATGAGTTCATAAGTCCAGAGTGAGGAGACACTTCCTTAAAACCTTATCTTATTATTATTTCTAATTTAAAGAAAAACAACATCATGGTGCGGGTTTTAATCCTACACCCAAGTCTGAAGTGAAACACCGAGGTGAATAAACTTCATTATATCCATCTATCCAAGACAACAAAAGTCTTACTTTGTGTCTCCAGGATACTGTTTGGCATATAAGGTATCATTTCCTTTCTTCATTTCCTTCCTTTCAGGATGAGAGAAGGCTGAGGAGGCTGTCACTCATTCAGGATTGCTGTGATCAAGTCCAGCATGACTGTCACAGGAATGAGATGTTAACCTGGGGCTGAATGAAAATCCTAATGTGATTAGAGCTGACCATGTTACCTTTAACAGTGATGCTGGCATAAGACTTTTGCCCTTCAGGAATTTCTATAATTTCCCAGTTTCCATTTTTGCTTTGTTTCAGTTGTTTCTGGGGCTGTGCTTTAAAGTTGTATCTTTGTGATGATATTAGTTAACAGGAAGCACTTAATGCTAATGTTTACTGAGCAGAACTTTACTTTCGTCATCTCTTTGTCTCAGATTCTCTGGGGCTTGTTTGTCCTGGATATCAAAAAACACAATGAGCCGTCACTTCCTGCAGTGGAAAAATATTTCAGAAATACAATTGTGTATAGAACTGAAAAATGCAAGTGTGTAGCCATATATTCAGCTTTTGATATTGTGTGTTGAATGATTTAATGAGATGCTTGTGGGTTACTTTAACTGGAGCTGAATTCTGGCTTGCACTTCTTTGTGGTCTATACTATAAATATGGAACCAAGCTCTACAGAAGTAAGAGTCAACACTGTAGAGTACGCATGATCTAACATTAGGCTTAAGTCATTTTAACTTTTGCTGAACTCTGCTAACTACCCATTTTAGGGGCAACCTGCTATAAATAATACAACTTGTGAGATGTAAATCAAAGTTGCACATACTCACTTTAACCATTCAGCCAAACAAGGAATCAACGCTGCATACTATAGCTGAGATGAATATCTAAATTAATTGGAATGTCCCTACAGTTCAATCTTACAGATCAAGTTGCCTGGCAGCAATAGTAAAGAAAAGTGAAAGACTGAGACAAAATATAAGTTTGCTCATGCTTGTTGGCTTCTGAATTTGCTGAAAACATGAAAAGTGATAATGAACTTTATAAGCACTTCTTGCTGTATTTCACAGTCTATATTTTATTATTTTTTTTTTCTGTAGTATGTCTTTTCAGTACCAAACGCTTTATTGCCTTCCATTGGTGATTTATTTGTTTTTAATGTGAAATTCAGGACTTGACTAATACACCTCACAACATTATTATTTTTTTTTAAAGAGAGATAACCTCTAAAGAAACATAACCAGGGAACAGTCCTGTTGAGAAGGATGTGGGAGTTCTGGTAGAAGAAAAGCTCAACACGAGACAGTAGTGTGCGCCTGCAGTGCAGAAAGTCAACAGTATCCTGCACTGAATCAAAAGAGGGGTAGCCAGCAGGGTAGGGAGGTGATTGTTCCCCTCTACTCTGCCCTCATGAGGCCCCATCTGGAGTACTGTGTCCAAGCCTGGGGTCCCCAATGCAAGAAAGATGTGGAGACCTGAGGAGGGCTAGATATATGCTCAGATGACTAGAGTCCTTCTATGAAGGAAGGCTGGGAGGGAGTTGGTCTTGTTTAACTTGGAGAAGGCTCCAGGGAGACCTCACTGCAGCTTTCCATTGCTCAAGGGGAGCTTATAAGTAGGAGGTGACTTTTTACATGGTCTGATGTTGATGGTACAAGGGGGAATGGTTTTAAACTATAAGAGGGGAGATTTAGATTAGATATCAGGAAGAAATTTTTAACTCAGAGGATGGCGAAGCACTGGTACAGGTTGACCAGACAAGCTGTGTATAACACATCCCTGGAGACCAGGCTGGATGGGGCCCTGGACCATCCTTATATCACTTCTTAATCTGTAATTTTTAGTGACTAGAGATGCAGAGATGTCTCAGTAATTATCTTTCTAGTTGTTCATAAATGGTAGTAGTAAAATATCTTTATTTTTGCCTGGTAGCCTCCAACATGTATGTCCAGGACAGCATTTGCTGGTTCATCCTCTCTGTTGCACTGAGAGCTCTTGTTTGCTGTTTGCCACTAAATCCTTTTCTGTGTTTGCACCTAAAGAT